>JAPYYA010001997.1:0-14506 GCA_028533165.1 Leontopithecus rosalia | reverse complement strand
GGGGATGGGGGGGACTTGCATTGTGGCATCTGCTGAGAGATGCTAATTACAGCAATTAAGTAAAATAAGGATGTAATATTGCTTAGCAACCCAGTTACCTAATATGTAATTTTACTAATTTGGCTGAATCTGTGTATTGTAACTGTTTGAGTTTTAATTAAGGATATTAATAATGTTTTTGTATGGAACATTTTATGCAACGTTCTCTGATACCTCTCCAGAATTAAATTAATGCATAAGCATTTCTTGAAAGACAGGTTTTTGTGGATTTTGTTTTGTTTGGTTCAAAACTAGTCAGGTTCAGGCGCATATCTGAAGACCCAGAAACAATATGCAATCTGATATGTCAGTTTTCAGTGGAAAGAGAAACACTTGGCCTCATGTTCTGCAGGAATGAGTTCCCCAAAGTCTTGGACAAAGAATTGACCCAAAAGTGGTCCTAACATGCAGCCAGCCTGAGCCTCATGGAATTCACCACTTTGGGCATTTAAAGTAATTTAATGATATTTTATAATTTCTTTTTATCTTACTTAGGCACCCATTTATGTACAAATCTTTAAATTGGATCCATGCTGGCCATAAATGTGCAATCTTAGCAACTTTCACTTTTTTGAAAAAATAGGCAACTTCTATCCTCCAGACCAAAAGAAGGTACCTCCCTAAACAACCAAGTTACTACTGAAAACACCAGTCACCAAAGATAGATTTAAAAGAAAAAGCAGGAAATAGATGTTAGGCTGTTCTCTAAAACATCTAATCCCAGTTACCTTTCAAGATCACTATTTTTAAAAGGCTGAATTAATCTGGTAATTAGCATGTAGAGGACATAAATCCAAGTTCTGGATTTAGCATTAGCTATTGCTTTGTGTGGTTGAGGGGCTGAGAGTGGGAGAGGAGTCACAGAGTAGTCATTAATCACAAGCTTTTTAAGAAATTGTTCTCTTTGCATTCTAGCTATTCATTTAGTCGTTCATTTAACAAATAATGAGCGCCAGCCATGTGCCTAGAACTGTTCTAGGTGCTAGGTATACAGCAGGGAATAATCAAATAAAAATTTCTACCCCGGTCAAACTTACGTTCTAATGATAATAATGGCTATTACTGTGTATTCTGTGCCAAGCACTGCTCCATGCAATATTCATTTATTAACTTATTTAATTTTCACAACACCACCATGAGGTGACCAAATTATTATCCCCAGTTTGCAGTTAAGGAAGCTAAGCCATGGAAAGTGTAAGAAACCTGCCAAGGTCACATAATGAGTAGGAGAGCTGGGATTTGACTTCGGCTATCTGAATGTCTGCTCTACCTCCTCCTACCTATGGCTTCATTTAGTTGCCCCTCATTGATGATATTAAATGGTCCTATTTATTTTTTCACTTATTCACACTCCTGGCTAATAGGAAATGTAAAATCTTTCTGGGATTTATAGCTTTGCTTCAACCAGGGGAATGTGTTTCTGAATTTTGTACCTAACCAGTTTTGTAAGGAGCAAAGCTTGTCCTTGGGTTTCTCAAGCAGTTTCAGATAATATTTAGAAATTGGGTGTGAATTGCAGCTTGAAAGCCCATCCCAGGGTGCCAGTATTTTTTTCTAGCTGGGTAAGAAAGTTATCTCCTCTTGGGAGACAGCATTTTCTTGGTTGCCATAGTTTAGTTCTTGCCTCAGATAAGAGACAGATGGTCATATTTTTAAGGATACACAAATAGCTTCAAATGTAAAATAATTGAAATATAAGTAATAGCTATTTCAGAGTCCCCCTGAGACTGCAGATAAGGACAGATCTTTGGGAAGAATCTTGGAAGGAATGTAAAAAGGCTGTTCCTGGCAGAATGGAAAAAAGCCAGGCAGACAGAGTTTAGCCTTACCTTTTCAAATGTCCAAATGATGATTTTTGAAATCTTAATGTCCAGCAGACATTTATTGGGCACTTAGTTCCCAGAATCTGGCTTCAGTAATGTGTTTCCAAGTATGATCTACAAATAAAAAGCACGTTAGGAGGCCATTTCACTGGTCCTGAATGTCAGAGTATTTCAAGATATTTTTGTGTTGTGTGTTTGCATATGTGTGTGTATACTTTCCTTTGCAAAACTGAATTCACATCTTAAAAACTTTTTGAAAAACAAGTATTCATGCAGTTTACCCAGCCAACATTTATGAACACCTACCATGTGCTGGATATGACGGAGTTAAAGAGAGAGGAGACCAGGCTCCTACCCTGAAAGAGAGCAAGGTCTAGTAAGGGAGATCAGGTGTTGATTATGCAACAGTAGGGTAAATGGATTGATAATGATGTGTGGGAATCCGGAGGAGGAATACTTAACTCCAGAAGGAGATCAAAGAGGAGATCAGATAGCAAATGGTCTTGAGCTCCAGTAGATCACTGTGCTGTCAACAGAAATTTGTTTTCCCCAGCATCTTATTACCCAGGAGCTATCAACATTGATACATGAGCAACAACCCCTACAGAGTGAGCACCCAAGAACCCCTGTTGGCTGCCAGCTTAGGCAACCTCAGCCTTGCTGAAAGGACACTTACTTCTTCTTGGCTTTCAAGAAGCAAGACATCTGCCCCAAGTATAGTTTTATCTTCTAGATTGGCCAAGGTCCAGGGATGGCTTTGATAAAAACATGGGCTGTTGAGGGGAGAATACTCTCTAACATCCTTGGGAAGTCAATCACTAACCCATGCTTGAACACTTCCATAGATAGTGCAAACATTTATGCTTACCCTTTCTTCCTTTCCGTTCCTCACACAAAATCTTCTTTTCTCCAGAGAAAATCACATTGTCTTTGGCATTGTTAGGAAACTTTTCCATATTTAGACCCTCAATTTCCCATCTAAATGACTATTTCTTTTGAATACTCTTTTGACTTCCAGTATATACTCCCTCTCCTTTGCAGTGGACATGGCCCTTTGGGGATTCTGGTGTTATTTAACTTAGAATTCAGGTGTTAGATTAAGATCTTAAAGACCTTATGTAATATGGCTGTAGCTTACCTGGAGTCTGACATGCCTGCGAGCCATCTGAGTGGAGATGATCAGTGAGCAGGCTATTGGATAGACAGTATCCAACACTGTCTATCCAATATTATTTATTGGCTGGGAGTTGGTTATATGCCAATGCCAATTAATCTCAAGAGAAAGATTTCACAGAGCAATTATATATTGTACTATTCCACTAGTTTTCTCTATTTCTTTCTGGAGGTGCTACTCCTATTGCCCTGGTGGCTCACATAACAAAAAAAAAAAAAGAGAGAGAAATGATCTTAATCGTATCTTGTCCAATGGCCTTGATTTGTCTTTGCAATGCCATGATTTGTATAGCAATTGGCTGTCTGTTCAGTCTTCATAAGTAATATAGTGGAGAATGTCCGCATTCCTGTTTCATCCCCAACTTATTACCGTTGATAATCAGAAGCAATTTGTTGGGAATGATATAAAGAATAAGTGAAATCTGTTATTTCCAACACTTTGATAGGGATGAAATAACAAATATGTTGATAAACGTGTGATTCCCTTTGTCTTTGTGCCATAATCATTGATCTCCATTTTTAAAGAATTGCTTTTCCTGAAAGTTCAGATTCACTCTCTGGAAGAAGATCTTTATAATGATCAGGTTGCTCCAGTAAGGAGGAATAATTTTCCATCCATCCACCCTACCTGGTTCATATTCTTTGCTTGTCATCTGCCAGAGGCTGGTTCTGACTCTCTTCCATAATCCAGCAATGAGTCTCCCCAAAACTGGAGCTCAACTTGGAGCAAAGAGGCCATGGGAATTAGAAGGGAGAGTTTCTCCTTTTAAACTGTGTCTCCTTGAGGCTTAACCCATGCCTGTTCTGTTCACACTGTACCTAGATTTGAGTTTGTGTAGAGGGGGTGCTTATTAGCCTATTAGGGCTACCATAACAAAATACCACAGGCTGGGTGGCCTCAACAACAGAAATTTAGTTCTCACAGTCCAAGGTCAAGGTGCAGTCAGGATTGGCTTCTCAGTGAGGACTGTCTTCCTATCTTGGAGATGGCCACCCTCATTCTGTGTCCTCACATGGACTTTCCTTTGTGAGTGCACAGAAGGAGAGAGATCTTTGGTTTCTCTTCTTCTTCTTATATGAACACGGGTCCATTGGATTGATACCCCACTCTTAGGACCCCCTCACAGAACCTGTATTCCTTCCTTGTAGGTCCTATTGATATGGAGGTTAAGAAGGAATTATTTAGGCAGATAACAAGGGCTTGGAAGTCCTCAGTAAGGGTTTTCTTTTTAATGAAAAGCAGCCCCAAATCATTTTCTAACAAAGAGTATCCTGTAAGTTGAGCTGCAGACATAAGCAAGCGGGGAGCTTGTAGCGGGGAATGCCAGCAGGAGCTACAGAGTAGACATTTCAAGATGGCAGCTCCATCTTCCCTTCTCTGCTAGCCATGTGTACCACAAGAAGCAGACAAGATGGCACTGATCAACTGGAAAGCCTGTTTGCATAAGATTAGGGTGGCGCAGCCAGCCCTTCCCGGTACTGTGTAAAAGTCATATGTGATTGAACCAATCTGTGAGCCCTACCTGAATCAGACACCACTTTCTCAAACCGGACTATGAAGGACCGGATGGCAGCTCATTGGCTGCCATCTGGTCCTTTATTCTCCAAGACCCCTTTCTCTATAAAGGAAGCTGTTTCTCTTTCTTTTCTCTTCTACCTATTAAACCTCCACACGTAAATTCCTGGTGTATGTCCATTTCCTAAACCTTCCTGGCATGGGACAGTGAACCCCAGGGGATATATACCCCAGACAAAGTAACCACTTCACTATTTCCAAACACTGTCATACTGGACTTCAACATAGGAATTTTATGAGGACACAATTCAGTCCATAACAGTGCTCCATAAATATTTGTTGAGTCTATCAGTTGGTGAATGATGAAATCTTTATTGATTGACTGACTGGCTGACTGACTAAATGAATGAATGAATAAATGAATGAATTAGTGAGTGATTTTTGGTGTTCTTTTGTAAGTAAGGGAGAAAGGACTTGAACAAAGCAAGAAGCTTCTCTGTGACCCCTTGGAGTACCCCTGAGTCCAAAAAGAACTTCAGCTGGCAGCCTCAGCATCTCTGCTCTCTCCTTTGCTGGAGGCCAGTGTGACAGTGTAAGGGATTAATGAGGCCATGGGTGTAGGTTTCATCCCATGTGGATCAGTTAACTTCATTTTGAGAAGGGCTATTCTGTAGCTATAGCCTGTGGGCATTTGGTGTTAGACCTGAAACACTTCTAATATTAAACAATGAAATAAATGTGAGTTACATATGAATTTAATAAAGAAGAATAAAAACAAGTAAAATAATTATTTACCCAATTTTTGGTGACTCAGTGACAGAATCAATGACCCAGTCATAGTGGTGCTGGTTTCATTAAGGAATAAATGTTTGCACGGTGAAAACTGTAAGGAGCACCCCTTCCTACCAGGCAGGTCAAAACCAATCACAGATGAGGCAGGTTTACTGAGCACTTTCAGCTAGCGCTCATTGTTGTGCATCTGGATGATTATTATAGCTGTCATGATTTTTTATTTGACAAATTTTTATGCAGTAATTCATTTATTTTCCAACTCACTTATTCCAGTTCAGAGTTAAGGGTGCCCAGACAGATCCTGTTCAGCGCTCAAGGCACAAAGCGGGAACCAACCCTGGACAGACACCACCCATCACAGGGCATCCTCACACCCACATTCACAGTCACCCCAGGACCACGTAGACACACCATTTCACCTAATGGGAACACCTTTGGGATGCGGGAGGAAACTGGAGATGCCAGAGAATACCCATGCAGTCATGGGGAGAATGTGCCAATTCCACACAGACAGTGGCCCTGCTGGGAATCAATTTCTTTTCTCATTAATGTTATAATAAAGTGATGGTACTGGGATACGGATGTATATGTTTCTTAGATTTGGTTGTTTTTTTTTTGAGACGGAGTCTTACTCTGTTGACCAGGCTGGAGAGCAGTGGAGCGATCTCAGCTCACTGTAATCTCTGCCTCCCGAGTAGCTGGGACTACAGGCACGTGCCAGCACCCCTGGCTAATTTTTTTATTTTAGTAGAGATGGGGTTTCACCATACTAGTCAGGCTGGTCTTGAACTCCTAACCTCAGGTGACCCACCTGCCTAGGCCTCCCATAGTGCTGAAATTATAGGGGTGAGTCACCATGCCTGGCCTCTTAGAGAAAATTTTAAGATTTTTTTTGAAAAGAAGAAATGAAATCAGCCATAAAATTGCTCTACATTTTAATGGATTTGTTTTCAAGCTTTTCTTTAACATCCTTGAATTACATTTCTAGAACTTTTCCATAATATAGATGCAATTTCCCAAATTGACACATAGCATGTGTAAGATAATTTCAAGATGTGTAACACTGCATCCAGAGGACATACACTACACACATAGGCATACAGCATATAGATTATGTATTCCACTTGAGTTTTATTGGGAAAAGGTATCTTTTTATTACAGTATACCCACTACATAGTGAAGAGACAATTTGCTTTATCTCAGAGTTTACATACACTACTGTTTATTTCATTAAGCCAATACCAGCATAGCCAAGAAGGCACATAATTCAACTTGCCTGCTATTCCTCAGATGGCAACTCAAGGTTCTTTAATATAAATATTAGAGAATTTACACTTGGTTAGTTGAAAAACCAATTTTCTTCTTCCCTCTTTTTATTACTCAATGAGAATTTTATGATGAGATGAATAACACAGAATACCAACAGTCCTTCCTCTAAAACAGGAGTCCCCAAGCCCCAGGCCATCGAGCAGTAGTAATATGTGGCCTGTTGGGAACTGGACTGCACAGCAGGAGGTGAGCAGCTAGCAATCAAAGCTTCATCTGTATTTACAGCACTCCCCATTGCTCACATTACCGCCTGAGCTCTGCCTCCTGTCAGATCAGCAGCAGCATTAGACTTTCAAAGGAGTACAAACCCTATCCCTCCTTATGAGAATCTAATGCCTGATGATCTGTCATTATCTCCCATCACCCCCAGATGGACCCATCTAGTTGCAGGAAAACAAGCTCAGCACTCCCACTGATGCTACATTATGTCAAGTTGTATAATTATTTTATTATATATTACAATGTAATAATAATAGCAGTAAAGTGCCCAATAAACGTAATGCGCTTGAATCATCCCAAAATGATCCTCCCTTTCACCTCCCACCAATCCCCAATTCCTCACCCCATCTCATGGAAAAATTGTCTTCCATGAAACCAGTCCCTGGTGCCAAAAAGGTTGGCACTGCTGCCCAAAAAGCTTTCTCTGGCCAGGTGAGGCAGCTCATGCCTATAATCCCAGCACTTTAGGAGGCTGAAGCAGGCAGATCACCTGAGGTCAGGAGTTCGAGACCAGCCTGATCAATATGATGAAACTCCATCTCTACTAAAAATACAAAAATTAGCTGGGCGTCGTGGCACGTGCCTGTAATCCCAGCTGCTTGGAGGCTGAGACAGGAGAATTACTTGAACCCAGGAGATGGAGGTTGCAGAGAGCCAAGATCGCACCACTGTACTCCAGCCTGGGTGACAGAGCAAGACTCCATCTAAATAAATAAATACATAAAAGCCTTCTTCATCATCACTTCTCAAACACACTGGACTTCCCTATCAAACTCTCCCTCTTCAGGGTATCGGTCAGCCTGGTTCCAGGCTTTCTCAGACCGCCCTCCTTTCTCTTAGTAATTTCATTCCTTGTACCCTGAGCTACCAAATGTAGATTTTCTAACAAATTGCTTTTTCCCAGACTATTCAATTTTATAGTCTCTCTGAAGAAAAATTAATATTGGTAGGAAATTCACAGAAACTCCTAGAATTCTCCATGAGAGTGGCATATCTTTTTCTCACTTTGCTTCTGCCTCTATAATATATTTTTGCTGCCTCTGGATTGTGACAGAGTTGATGTCCTCTGGATGGAAATTTAGGGCATGGAAAGTGAGAACAAGTTAGGCCAGGGAAGGAAGAAGGGAACCAGTTTTTACTGACTATCATGTGCTGAATATCATGTGACTATCATGTGCTGACTATCATGTGCTAAATACTGAACAAAGTGCTCTGTATATTTTACTACATTTAATCCTAATCCTATGGGGTAGGTATTATTGTTATTATTAGTTATTATTATTTTGAGACAGAGTCTCATTCCATCGCCAGGTGCCAGGCTGGAGGGCAGTGGCGCTATCTCAGCTCACTGCAACCTCCGCCTCCCGGGTTCAAGCAATTCTCCTGCCTCAGCTGCCCGAGTAGCTGGGACTACAGGCATGTGCCACCATGCCCAGCTATTTTTGTATTTTTAGTAGAGATGGGGTTTCACCATGTTGGTCAGGATGGTCTCCAATCTCTTGACCTCGTGATCTGCCCACCTCGGCCTCCCAAAGTGCTGGGATTACAGGTGTGAGCCACAGCGACTGACCTTTGGTATTATATGTTTTAAACGAGGAAACTAAGGGTAGGGGTAAGGAATGGAAATAATACTTACTGAGCACAAACCCGATCCTCATTTCTGTGCTAGGTACAGGGCGTTGATTATTTAATCTTCATAACATGACTTTACTTTTTAAGAAGTTTAAAAGTTCTTTAAAAGTTTAACAATGTCAGACAGAATGGGGTTCTGATACAGCTTCGTATGCCTCCCAAACTTATATCCTTTTCCAGTTAAACATGCAGGCTGCCAGCTATGCTCAACTGATACAGATGTTAAAATTTTAAAAAGGTAGGGTAAGCTATTTAATTTCTTAAAGCAATTAAAGCTTAAACACTTTGAAACATAAAAACACTTTTTTGGAATATACTTTTGAGCAAATAAGAAAACACAGTATACATTCTTGCTTCCTGTAGATATCTTTTTTTTTTTTTTTTTTTTGAGACGGGGTTTCATTCTTGTTACCCAGACTGGAGTGCAATGGCACGATCTCGGCTCACTGCAACCTCCGCCTCCTGGGTTCAAGCAATTCTCCTGCCTCAGCCTCCCGAGTAGCTGGGACTACACAGGTGCGTGCCACCGTGCCCAACTAATTTTTGTATTTTTAGTAGAGACGGGGTTTCACCATGTTGACCCCAGGATGGTCTCAATCTCTTGACCTCATGATCCACCTGTCTTGGCCTCCCGAAGTGCTGGGATTATAGGCGTGAGACACCGCGCCCGGCCCTATAGATATCTTTTCTTAGTGAATTTTTACCTGCCCCTTAATCCCTTTAAAGTCTATGCTAGGCTTCAGAGAAATGCCTTCTGTTTTCTTTTTTTTTTTTTTTTTGAGATGGAGTTTTGCTCTTATTACCCAGGCTGGAGTGCAATGGTGTGATCTCGGCTCAACTTCCGCCTCCTGGATACAAGCAATTTCCTGCCTCAACCTCCCGAGTAGCTAGGACTACAGGCATGTGCCACCATGCCCAGATAATTTTTGTATTTTTAGTAGAGACGGGGTTTCACCATGTTGACCAGGATGATCTCGATCTCTTGACCTCATGATCCACCCACCTCGACCTCCCAAAGTGCTGGGATTACAGGCGTGAGCCACCGCACCTGGCCTTCCATACTTTTAATGAATCTTCCAACCTAAAGGCTTTTCAACTATCCTTTTTCTTCAAGTTGGCATTGCAAACCACCCATCCTGCCTAATTTTAACTTTTTAAGTAAAAGAAAGCTCCTCCAAGTTATACAACAAGCCTATTGCCAGAAATTCAACAGGCAATAATATGCTTTATTCCAGATAATTCTGTTCCTATGGTATTTAGGTTTATAAGAAAACATAAGCTTTTGGAATTCCTTTGTGCAATTTTAATCTAGGGGCAACAAGCCTTTTGCCTAAGAAAATACCTCTACCATCCACCATGTGGTTAGACACCTGGCATTTCTCTATCAAGCCGTAAAGTGTTGCGTTGGCATCTTTCTGTATTAAAAGATAAGACTGAAAATGAAAATACCCTAGAGAGAAGTCACATTTACTAAATTAGACTTATGCTACCCTGAAAATGATTGATATAAAAGTCTCCCAAAAGGAGATTGAGATACTGAGGAGTAGAAGACACCATGAAAGATCCCAGTGTTTAAAAGCAATAACTGAGAAGTAGGACCTAGCACCCGCTCAGTAGGTGGCTCTCAGAGCACTTTGATTCTTCCTCTTTCAAGTCTGGCCTTTCAGAAAATATTTACTGTGAAAGTCATATTTTATGCTGAGTGTAAGTTCAAACGTCAGTGTGAAAATCTTGTGTGGTCAAACTCTCTCTTGAAAAATCTCCCCTAAGGTGCACGTCCATACTGCTTCCTAAGAAGTCAGCATTGCCAGTTCTTCCTTGAGCTTTATCATATACACCCCTGGCTTTTGCTTCAGTTGAATTCCAGCTTGTTTGTTTGCATTTAGGGGCTGCACACATGAAAACCTGCACACCCAGAAGTACGTTCAATGCAGCCAGATGTTCCAAAGTACAAGAGACACAAGGGAACGAAGTCTAATCGAGGAAGTAATAGATTCTCAGTTTCATGTTTGTGCTGGAACATATAGACGCTCAGGAAAGGAATGCCGGAGAGAATTTTACACAGTGTTTAAATTATTTTCTCCCTCAC
Source organism: Leontopithecus rosalia (assembly GCA_028533165.1). Classification (NCBI taxonomy): domain Eukaryota; kingdom Metazoa; phylum Chordata; class Mammalia; order Primates; family Cebidae; genus Leontopithecus; species Leontopithecus rosalia. The sequence goes on along the minus strand of JAPYYA010001997.1, from coordinate 3,894 downwards.
CTTTATTTATTTTTCTTTTCTTATAATTGAATTTGCACAAATTAAAGTCATCTTATTGAACTCCCTTGCATATTCGTCCAGATGCCCAGCTCGTGGGTGCTATCTTAACCTTATGCTGCCTTTGGAGAGGAGATGGCAGAACAGCAGGCTATAGTGCAGCGCTTTGATCCCAGACCAGAAAAATGAGAGCAAATCACCAATTTGAGTCTTACACAAGGTGATATACCAGGTGAATAAACTAGTCTCCATTTTGATGATCTGTCTTTCTCTGTCATTCCTTCTCTCTCCAGGCTGGTCCATTCAGGTCCAGGGAAAGGATCACCCCAGGCTGGTGTGGATCTGTCCTTTGCAACGCGAACTGGTACCAGGCAAGGGATCGAAACACATCTCTTCAGAGCGGAGACCAGCAGGGACCTCTCCCACTGGACAAGGAGCATAGTACAGGGTTGCCACAATTCTGCTGAACTCATCGCAGAAATCAGCACGGGTGAGTACTGCCGTGGACCACCAAGGGCGCGCTGTTACAGGAAGACGAACCCTCTGCTCCACCCAGGCCTCAGCGTAGTTGTCATCACTGGCCTCTGGGGATGGTTAAAATTCCAGAAGCAAATTTAAATTCTTCTAAATTGAGGAGGGCTGTACACTACTTAAATGTAACCTAAGGCTTTGATTATAAAAAGACTTATCCTATCTTCATTCAAGAAAAGTTGGTAAGTTGGATATTCAGTTACAGTTTTCCTACCTGTGTAACCCCTGGATGGCTTCCTGGAGGAATGAACTTTGAGGCATGAATGAGTAGGAGTCTTGATTACAAACCACAGAAACTGATTCTGAGTAATCTATCATGGAATAAAATTAGTGGAAATACATTAAGCAGTTAATAGAATTGAAGAAGATAGGTGTGTGAGTCTGTTTGCACTGCTATAAAGATGTGCCTGAGCTAGTTAATTTATAAAGAAAAGAAGTTTACTTTGGCTCCCTGTTCTGCAGACTGTACAAGACGTGTGCTCTGGCATCTGCTTCCAGTGAGGGCCTCAGGAAGCTTCCAATCATGGTGGAAAGCAGATGGGAACTGGCATATCACATGGCAATAGAAGAGGGGAGAAAAAGAGAGAGAGGAGAGGAAAGTGCCGCACTATTTTAAACAACCAGGTCTCTCCTGAATTCAAAGCAAGAGCTTACTCATTACTGAAGGAGGCGGGCACCAAGTCATTCATGAAGGATCCTCCCTAAGACCCAAACACCTTCCACCAAGCCCCACTTCTGTACTGGAGATTACATTTCAACACAAGATTTGGAGGGGACAAAACATCCAAACCATATCAACTGGAGACCCACACAGTTAAAAAGAGCAGGAGCCAAAGGCACTGAGGTGGTGATAGGCAGAACAAAGTGACAGTTCTGGGAAGAATGACCAGGACCCCCTGCCCTGGTGCGAACGAAGAGGCAGAGGCAGGATGGAAGTGCCAAGTGAGCACAGGCCACATTCACACAGAGCTCTTAGAAAGGGCAAGACGTGGTAGAAATGGGTGATGTGTGTAGAAGGAAGAATGCTTCTATTGCATAGTAGGTATTAACAACCTGCTACCTGCCAGGCGTTTAATGTTTCCATAGTTTCATACTTTGAAAAACAAACTTTTTTTTTTTTGAGAAGGAGTTTTGCTCTTGTCACCTGGGCTGGAATACAATGGCCTGATCTCGTCTCACTGCAACTTCCACCTCCTAGGTTCAATAAATTCTCCTGCCTCAGCCTCCCAAGTAGCTGGGATTACAGGCACGTGCCACCATGCCCGGCTAATTTTTTGTATTTTTTATTAGAGACGGGGTTTCATCATGTTGGCCAGGTTGGTTTCAAACTCCTGACCCCAAGTGATCTACTTACCTTGGTCTCCCAAAGTGCTGGGATTACAGGCATGAACCACCATGCCCAGCCTGAAAAACAAACTTTTTATGGGTCCTGAAATCAGTTAATTGATCCAGGCAAGACCAATATTTTAAAAATTAAATAAAGTAGAATAAAACAATTAGTGTAAATATTGTTTTATTGTTTTGAAGAACTTTTGATTCAACTGTATGTGTGTGTACCCATGTGTGTGTCCTGGGTCACAATACTTTGCCTATCTCATCCAGTCCTTCCATTTCCCTTGTCAGCCTGACGAATCAGGAAGCAAATTCTCAAGAAAGGTTAAATAGCATGCACGAGATCACACAACTAATAAATGACAGATCTGACTTCAGTTCTAGGCTATGTCACTCTGAAGTCTACTCTTTGTCCACTATAGTCGCTACAGAGACGGGGAGCTTTCCACAGTTATGTCAGTGCAGCAACAAAAATCAGTTCTGCTCAGGCTGTTGTGATCAGTAATTTTCATGCCACTCTCCAAAACATACAGAGAGACAGAATGACAGACATCAAAACTTACATATATAGGTATATAGATAGATAGATAATTTAAATTTCTTAATTGGCAAAGGTTAAATAAGGGACTGGAGGCCGGGTGTGGTGGCTCACGCCCGTAATCCCAGCACTTTGGGAGGCTGAGGCGAGTGAATCATCTGAGGTCAGGAGTTTGAGACCAGCCTGGCCAACAAGGTGAAACCCCATCTCTACTAAAAATACAAAAATGGCCAGGCATGGTGGCTCACACCTATAATCCCAGCCCTTTGAGAGGCGAGGCAGGCAGATCACAAGGTCAGGAGATCAAGACCAGCCTGGCCAATATGGTGAAACCCCCTTTCTACTAAAAATACAAAAATTAGCTGGGCATGTGGCATATGCCTACAGTCCCAGCTACTCGGGAGGCTGGGGCAGAAGAATTGCTTGAACCCGGGAGCAGAGGTTGCATTGAGTGGAGATTGCACCACTGCACTCTAGCCTGGTCGACAGAGCGAGACTCAGTTTCAAAAAAAAAACATAAGCCAAGAACGGTGGCATGAGCCTGTAATCTCCTCCCCTGTCTCAGGAGGCTGAGGCAAGAGAATCACTTGAACTCAGGAGGCCGAGGTTGCAGTGAGCTGAGAGTGTGCCACTGTACTCCAGCCTGGGTGACAAGAATGAGACTCCATCTAAAAAAAGAGTCTGGAAAAGTAATATCCAATTTAAAGTAACATTACTAACTAGACGCATGCCATTCAATCTTGAACATTTGCTAAGTTGTACTCCATAATTAATCCAGGGTTTTTCATCAGTTAGCAAACGATACAATTAACAGTGTCTATAATGTTACTCTTCTTGATCCTGAAATCTAAGACAAAGAGTTTCTGGTTCTGAGATCGAAGGCCAACCTCTTCCAGGTCTCCTGCAGACATTCATCAAAGGGCATTAGGTGTCACAGTGGCTGGTGCCCTCAACAAAGTCTTCCAGTAAATCTGTCTTTGAGTTTCGTATATTATTTGCTGTTTTCCCTTTTCTGTTATCCTTTCCTGCCTATTCTTTTTTTTTTTTCTTTTGGGGTGGGGGAGGAAGGGAGGAAGGCAGGAAGGGAGGGAAGGAGGACGGGAGGGAGGAAAGAAGGAAGGGAGGAAGGGAGGGAAGGAGGGAGGGAAGGGAAGGAAGGAAATCAAGCAATGAGAGAGATTGCCGACCTGGATCTAAAGGTTTACAAGTAGATTTCTTTCTTTTTCTGAGAGAGGGAAAGAAAGAAAAAAAATGAGTAAAGGAGAGGAAGAAAGAGGAAGAGAGGGAGGGTGAACGAAAATATTGCTTTATTCTGAAAAAAAAAATGGGTATTAATAATGACCAATCAATGTTTCATTTAAACCTATGAGTAGGTGTGATGTGGTATTGACAAGAATGTATATTTTGTGTATTTGAAGTGGAGAGCTCTATAAATATTTATTAAGTTTACTTGTTCCAGATCTGAGTTCGAGTCCTTGATATCCTTATTAATTTTC
>JAPYYA010001996.1:0-14508 GCA_028533165.1 Leontopithecus rosalia | reverse complement strand
CCCAAATCCTAAAATGCAATAAAAACTTAAAAAAAAAAAAATAAATAAATAAATAAATATATATATATACAAGAGCAATTTTGGAAAAACTAAATATATATATATACGTATATATATATATCTATACGTATATATATATATGTATATTAATATGAGTAATCTACCAAGCAGAAATTTGGCTTCTAGATGTTTGCCAGATAGTAAATGCACAAGGAGATACATTCAAGACTATTCATTGCAATATTGCTCATAATACCAAAATAACTGGACAAAGACCCCACAAATGTTACAAAATTATATACTTTTTGAAAAACAGACAAATCCTATGTATAGTTTTTTATGGATGCATACACATTTTGAGAAAGTATATAATGATACACAGCAATATCCATATAGCAATGGGATATAGCAAAGGTCTCCAGGGCCAGATTCCCTGAATTGGAATCCTGGCACACCAGCTGTGTGGCCTTGGCCAAGCTGCTTAGCCAATTTTTTCTCAACCCCTCATCTATAAAATGAGGGATAATAATAGTATCTATGTCATATGTCTGCGGTGGGCATTTAAGGAGTTAATGTATGTAAAGTGCTTAGAATTCTGCCTGGCATATAGTAAATTTGCGGTTTTTATTACCGTCATTATCATCATCATTGTTGCTGTCATCAACATCATCATCAAGACAATGGTTACATCTGAGAAGCATGGGGGAAGGATAGAGAAAAATCTACAGCTTTATCTATAAGTAAATATCCCTACATATTAACATGTATTAAATTTGAGTTTAATATGAAAACATTGTTCATTGTTGGGTGTATTTTAGTATATGGCTATTGATATCACATAACTTTCTGGATTTTGATGTGTGTTTCAGATAGTTCAATAATCAAAGTGTTTTATGTAAAAACATGAGTAGTCTGAATTATTATGGAAAAATGTTTAAACTGTATTGTGGATTGAATGATTGTAAGATGAAGATATTATAGAAATACGTTTTTGAACAAATGTTTGACAGCTAGCTAGAAACAAGCATGTTACAACTGCAAGTTATATGTTAACATTTGAAAAAAGAAAAACCAGAGAAGTTAAAAGTATTTCTTTTTAGGCACATCTGAGATCCAAAGTAGCAGAACAATGTGGAGAAATGCAGTTTCCAGGGAGGACTTAAACACAGAGGTCCTGGAGATGCCACACAAATACTGTTAGTTGATATAAGTATTAGAAAAATATATTCCCTGAGAAAACTGCTACAGTATCCTATAGAATATTTATTCATTTTAAAATGAATATTTATTGTTCTTGAATTATGTATACATTTATGTTTTCTATTTGTCTTTTTACCTGAGGCAGACTTCAGCTATTACTTTAAAGAGAAATATAAAGAAAACTTTTATATTCTTTCTGTGCATTTACCATAATAAAGGTTTTGTGGCTCTGTTCCTAGAAAGAGGACTCTGTCCTGGTGCTTTCAATGGCAAGTGACAATAGCCATCCACGCCTGGCTTAAACAATAGAGCTTCATTGTTTGCAAAGCTAAGGAGTCTGGTGGGAAGCAGTCGTAGGGTTGGTTCAGCTGCTCAACAACATCCACAAGACTCAGGCTTCTTCTTGCTGCTTGTTCTGCCCTCCTGCATATTGGGTTGTTTTGCCCAAGTTCAGAGATAGCTGCAGCAACTCTAAGCATCATGTCTTCCCACAGCCAAGTTCAAAGGCAAAAAGCCAATGGGGTAGCAGAACCCTTGTTCACTTCCTGTTTTATCAGTCAAAAAAATCTTTCCCAGGTGTCCCTCAAGAGAATTTCTCTTCCACCTTGGTGACTAGAACTGAGTCACATGGAGCTCCCTAAATGATTCACTGGCAAATGGAATTGGGATTGTCGTGACTGTGCGAGGCTCATCACGAATTTGACTCCTAGGACTGGGGTCATACCTTTCTGGCATATTGCCACTTGTATCTGAACAAATCCAGGGTTGTCTTATCAAGGAGGAAGAGCCACAAAGAGGAACATGGGTGAGTCTTACCAAATGGAAAAGGCAAAGGCAGAAAACAGAGAAAACACACAATCATGTAGTACCTACTCAGTTTTCTCTGGTGAGATATTTCACTTGTAGCAGACACTATTGGCTGCTGGGAATTACTCACCTCTTTCTTGACAAGAGTACCAGATTTGTTTATATACCGGGTGGCCAAGTGTTTTCCGAAGTACTCACCTAGTGGTGAATCTTAATGGCTCTGCACCCATTGTGATAAATCCACCACTGTTGCCAGTGACTGCTTTAGGAATGAAAAACGGGAGGTGAAAGGAAGTCTTCGATGGAACCTCTAGAAAGGGGCAGGAGAAAGGAGACCCTCTCTCTGGTCATGGAGCATTGTGGTGTAAGGGTGTCTTTACTGCAACTGCTGCTGCCATGGTGCATGCCTGAGGGATGCAGGACTTTAGCCACCATAGTGAAAATGGGTGCTGGGTGATATTGTTGAGCTTCTAAAATAATTAGCCATTTAACCATTCACCTCCAAAACTTCTTGGAATGTGAAATAATCATTCTTCTTCTTGGTTTAGGCTATTTTTGTTTGCTTTTTCTGTTGTTTGCAGTCAAATCATCCTGATACCATACTCACACTAAAATGTATAAAGCAAGTAATTTAGTGAGAGATTTAAGACAGTGAACCAACATGGCTTGTATGTACCTATGCAACAATCCTGCAGGATGCAGGATGTGCACATGTACCCCAGAGCCCAAAGTACAATAAAAAAAAAAAGAAAAAAAATCTTAGGATAGATAAGGAGCTAACAAAAATACACCTAGCTGCTTTAAACTGGTTTGAACCCATGTGTTCAGAATAATCTGGTCCCACAGTACTTAAAGAAAACCTTTTATTGAAGATTTCCTACTTTTCTGAGCTCCATGATAAGGCAAAGACTGAGAGAGTATAGGGATACAAAAAAAGTACAAAATACACAATCCTTAAATACCAGAAGTTTATAATACAATTGAGGAGAACATTGACAGTAAAAATTCTAAATCGCACGTCAGTTTTAAAATGGTCCCATTATTTTCAAGGATGACACCTATTATCAACCAAGTAATAAATTGTACCATCATATCATAATGTGTCAAATGTTAGAATCCCTCACCACACAAAAATCACTGGGTCCTAATATGAAGACAAATCTTTAAATTCAGGAGATTGGTCCTTCTTTTGAAATAGAACAATCATAGACTCATGAATTTAGACTCTGCTAAGTATTTCACTGTATTTGCATTGAGTATGGTGATTTCCAATTTGATGGTTTATCTTTACATTTGTGGATGAAAATAAAGCTAACAGAGATGACAGAGAGCAGGCTGACCTGCTCATACTTGACGTATATATGTTGGTATTTGTGGAGAAAGCGCCCAAGGCAAGAAAGACTCTAAGTAGTGATGTGTACATTCTGCCTTCCTGGGGGCCCTGAGGGAGGTGAAGAGTGCTAAGCCTTGGCAGGAAGGCAGCAACCCAGATATGCTATACTGGTTCTGAATCTGCATATCAGAGCATATGTTTATTAAAATTCCATTCTAGATCATAAAGCAAATGCATCAACAAATAACATAGTAGCTCCCAAGAGCTAAGTCAGGTTTGTTTCGTGTGTTGTGACTTCTATAGTGTGAGTGATTTAGCAGCCCTGGCTTTGTTTTTATTTTAAAATATTTAATTGCCAAAATATTACACGTATTAAGGTGTACAATATGATGATTTGATATGCATATACATTGAGTGCTGATTACCACAAATTGATTAACGCATCCATTACCACCCATACTTACATGTGTGTATGAGAGAAAAAGAAAGAGATGAGGACACTAAAAATCTGCTCTCTTATCAATCTTCATGTAAGCAGATTATTAACTATAATCACCGTGCTGTACATTAGATCCCCAGAGCTTACTCATCTTATAACTGAAAGTTTGTACTCTTTGAGCATCTCCCCATTTCTCCCACTTTCCAGTATCAAGTGACAAGAGGGTGTTTCAATTTCTAAAACATTCTCTTCATCAGAAAGATTACTGTCTGTATGAGTCAATTCCTGCATTGCTATATAGGAATACCTAAGACTGGGTAATTTATAAAGAAAAAAGGTAAACTGACTCACGGTTCGGTTCTTCAAGCTGTACAGGAAGCATAGCAGCTTCTGCTTCTGGGAACGGGGTGCGCAGGAAGTTTCCAATCATAGCAGGAAGTAAAGTGGGAGCGAGGCACTTCACAGGGCTGGAGAAGGAGGAAAAGAGTGAGAAGATGCCACACACTTTTAAACAACCAGATCTCAGGGTGACTCATTCACTCACTGTCAATGAGAACTGTACCCAGGGGCCGATGCAAAACCATTCATGAGAAACTGCCCCCATGATCCAACCACCTCCCATCAGGCCCCGCCTCCAAAGTTGAGGTTACAATAGAACATGAGATTTGGGTGGTACAGGAATCCAAACCATATCACTGTAAGGGGTATCTGCTCTCCACTTCTCACAGAATCCTGCAATCTGGGAGGAGAGGATTCCTCCACTGATTTTTAAAATAAGCCTGTTTAAGTGTCAAGGTCATGAAAGACAAGAAATGAAGTTGTCCCATATTGGAGGTGACTGAAGAGATGGGATAACATAGTGCAATGTGGTGTATGCTGGACTGAATCCTAGAGTAGAAAAAGGACATTAAGAAAGATTGTGGAAAGACTGAGGAACCCCCCATAAACCCTGTGGTTCAGTTCATAGTATTGCACCATGTTGATGTTTCAGTTTGGATTAACGTATCATGGTTACATGAGATACAACCGTAGGATGCAGAGCATACAAAAACACTCTGAATATCTTGACAGTACATTTTCATTTTTTCTAGGCATTTTAATTTACCCCATCACCTAAATTAAACTTTTTAAAAGTAGAATGCTTTTAATAAATTATCTTCTGTGTGACAGGAAATACAATGTGTTTTTCTCCAGAGAAACTGATGATGTTTGCAGAGTGAATACTGGGTATAGAACCTACTTTTAAGAAATTCAGGCAAGGTGCTTGACTTTATTTCAAGGTAAATATAATGGCCACTATATAGGCTACATAGACATAGCTCATTTTCTCAGGTGAGACTTATGGAAGTGAGGAAAAAGTTGAAATACACACTGGCAATGCTGCTACACATTACCCACTTGTCAGTTTGTTTACCAGATGTGTTTTAAGAAAGAACTACAGTTCTGGGAAGCAAAGAGGCAGGCCAAGGAGGTTACTAGGAAGTGAGTGTGGACCTTGGGTTTCCAAGCTTGTCTATATAACAGCTGTCCTTCAACCTGTACTTTGGAGACATTTTCTTTCTTTTTTTTTTTTGGAGATGGAGTCTCGCTCTGTCGCCCAGGCTGGAGTGCAGTGGTGCCAACTGGGCTCACTGCAACCTCTGCCTCCCGGGTTCAAGCGATTTTCCTCCCGCAGCCTCCCGTGTAGCTAGGACTGCAGATGCACGCAGCCAAGCCCCGCTAATTTTTTGTGTTTTAGTAGAGACGGGGTTTCACCATGTTGCCCAGGCTGGTCTCGAACTCCTGCGCTCAGGCAATCTGCCAGCGTCGGCCTCCCAAAGTGCTAGGATTACAGGCATAAGCCACGGCACCCAGCCGACATTTTCTGCCTAAGATTTCATTTGGTTAAAATGCTGTATTGCATGAATTTGTCCTTGGGGGGTGCATAGGTTCTCTTTTGTATTTTTTAACTATGATTATGAAAAATGTCAAATATCGACAAAAAGTAGAGAAAATAGTTCAGTGAATCCTCATGTGCTAATCAACCAGCTTCAATAATGATCAACTCATGGCCATTCTTGTTTCATCTATACCATAATCACTCCCCCAGCAACTGCTCCCACATGATTATTTTGAAGTAAATCCCAGACATTACATCATTTTATCTGTAAATATTTATTTATGTATCTCTAAGTGATATCATGTTTGTAAAAAACGTAACCACAATATCCTTATCATACCTTAAAAAATGAAAAATAGTGCCTCATCAAATTTAAATGTCCCCAGTTACTCGTAAAGTTTTTTTTAAATAGTTTGTTTAAACAAGATCCATGCCTTGCATTTGCTTTTTATGTTAATTGTCATATAATCTAAAGGTCCTGCCTTCTGCAACGGTTTGTTCATTCTGCAGAGCTTTCCAGTTTCCAGGTTTTGCTGATTATGTTATTGTGGTATCATTTAACACATTCTTCTGTCTCTGGGCTTTTCTCCTGCTGACTGTTCTGTAAACGTTCTTTTCCATGCTGGTCTCTGTTCTGGCACCCGTGGTGATCTCATTCACTGTCATGGCTTTATTCCAGCCCACTTGAGATATGCACACCCAACTGCTGGGTAGAAACCACCATTTAAATAGCCCACAGTCCACAGTCACCTCGAATTGCAAAAAGTCTTCCCTAAAACAGAGGGCATTGTCTTCTCTCTCTTCATCTACCAAGACTTCATCCCTCCAGTGTTCCTTCTCCTCAACGAGCAGAAGCACATTCTGCACCACGGTCCACGCCAGGAACATGGGCTCCATCTTTGACTCCTTCATCTTCTGCACCCCCTTTATCCAATCCATTCCAGTCCCTGTTAATTCTCCCAGAATCATCTAACCCGTTCATGTCTCTCCATGTCCAATGCCTGCAATCTTGTCGATGCCACTAATATCTCTAATCTTGGATTGTTTTAGCAGCATTCTAACTAGTTTTCCTGTCACGATTCCTGCCTTATTTTAAATTAGTTTTTCATTCTGCATGCAGAATGGTCTCTTGAAAATAAATCTGATCTGGCTGGGCATGGTGGCTCACACCTGTAATCCCAGCACTTTGGGAGGCCGAGGAGAGTGGATCACCTGAGGTCAGGAGTTCGAGACCAGCCTGGCCAGCATGGTAAAACCCCATCTCTACTAAAAATACAAAAATTAGCCAGGTGTGGTGGTGGGTGCCTGTAGTCCAGCTACTTGGGAGGCTGAGGCAGCAGAATCACTTGAACCCAGGAGGCAGAGGTTGCAGTAAGCTGATATTGTGCCACTGCACTCACAACACAGTGAGAATGCATCAAAAGAAAGAAAGAAAGAAAAGAAAAGTAAATAAAGAAAGAAAATAAATCTGATCATGTTGCTTTCCTATTTAGAACCCTTCAATGGGTCTCCATTGCTATGAGGATAAAAGCTAAATTGTTAAACATAGAAAACACTTTAGGATCTGAATCCTGCTTTCTTTTCCAAATTCATTTCTCCCCTCCTTCCCCACCTACTTTCCATCCTGCAACCCGGTCATCAGGGACTCCTGTAGCTCCAGATGTGCCTCCAGGCTCTTACACCTTTCTCTATTGCCCTCATCCCTTTCCTCCCCTTTACTTGCTTAAACCTTACTTGTGTGTGGACTTCTGTTATGTTCCTTCGGCTTCCCTCAGTGTAATCCCTCAAAGACTCTTTTAGCTATATCTCCAGCATGTTCCCACACACTTGGATTTAGCCCTCATGGCACTGCATGTATCCCACTGCTTGTATGTGTATGTAGCAGTGCTTATTAAGCGCTAGGCTTTTGTTAATACCTGAGTATATACAAAGAACACAACATGCTTCCAACTCTTAAGGAGATTACTGTGTAGCATTTAATTAACCAATTGACTGCATTGATAAAAGTGACGGTTGATTTTATGTGTCAACTTGACTGGGTTAGGGATATCTAGATAACTAGTAAAAATATTATTTCTGGATGTGTCTGTGAGGTTGTTTCTGGAAGAGATTAGCATTTGAATCCATGGACTGAGTAAAGAAGATCACCAATGTGGTGGGCATCATCCAATCCACTGAGGGCCTGGGGAGAGTAATACAGTGGAGGACTAACGCATTCACTCTCTCTTCTAGAGCCAGGATATCTATCTTCTCGTGCACATAGATATTAGAGCTCCAAGTTCTTGGAACTTTGGACTCTGGAACTTACACCAGTGCCCCCCACCTCCTTCTTAGGCTTTTGACTTCAGACTGAAAATTACAGAATTGGCTCCCCTGGTTTGCAGGACTTTGGACTCAGACTAATTTACAATATTGACTTTCCTGGTTCTCCAACTTGCAGATGATGTATCGTGGGACTTCTTGGCTTCCATAATCTCATGGGTCAATTTCCCTGATAAATCCCTTCTCATATATCTCTCTACATATATAACCTATTGGTTCCGTTTCTCTGGATAACCCAGGCTAATACAAGGACTATATGAATAAATGAATGATTCAATCAATCAATGAGTGAAAATGCTCATGTAAATGCAACCCAGGTCTGAATAGACTGAAGGTAAACAAGGTAATTCTGATTTTCAAGAACTCTTATCAGGCCGGGTGTGGTGGCTCACTCCTATAATCCTAACACTTTGGGAGGCCGAGGCAGGCAGATCTCCTGATGTCAGGAGATTAAGACCAGCCTGGCCAACATGGTGAAACCCTGTCCCTACTAAAAATACAAAGATTAGCCAGGCGTGGTGGTGCATGCCTGTAATCCCAGCTACTCAGGAGGCTGAGGCAGGAGAATCGCTTAAACCAGGGAGATGGAGGTTGCTGTGAGCCGAGATCACACCATTGCATCCCAGCCTGGGGGACAAGAGTGAAACTCCATCTCAAAAAGAAACAAAAAACTTTTATCAGCATAAGTCCTTTTGTCTTTTAATAGAAATTACTCAGATTCATTCAGTAACAAATGCATTATTCACTTAATTTTGCTCAACAGGACTTTCTTAAATGTGAGAAAACAAATTTATATTCAAAGCATTTCCCACATAAAAGTGATGAAGTTATAACACAGTCCATAAAACTTTGTGATAAAGCTATTGGTTTTATACGCTTCTAATATTTGATAACTCCTTTGTAAATACAGGAGATAAAGATTTTTTAACACATTCTGGAAACAATCACAGTAAAAAGTTAGATATAATATCATATAATTTTTCATTCAAAATACCAAAGTGCATAACAGTCCCCCTTATTTATAAGATATACTATTAATATGAAGCTTCCATGACTATTTATGATATATATATCAAAGAAAACCTGTTGTGACTCTTTTTGAAACTATTAGTTGGTACACATTTAAATAAATTTAGGCCAGGCATGATGGCTCAAACCTGTAATCCCAGCACTTTTGGAGGCCAGAGTGGGAGACCAGATCAGTCTCAAATTTTTTCTGATTGGACCAAATTTTGCAACATGGCAAAACTCTATCTCTATAAAAAAATTTCCCTAATAAGTCTCTTCTCATATATCTCTCTATATATATATATCCTATTGGTTCTATTTCTCTGGAGAACCCAGACTAACACAAGGAGTATATGATAAATGAATCAATCAATGTAAACCCAACCTAGCTCTGAATAGACTAGCTTGCATTTAGCCAGGCATGGTGACAGGCACCTGTAGTCCCAGCCACTGGAAGGCTGAGATGAGAGGATCAGTTGAGCCTGAGAGGTCAAGGCTGCAGTGAGCTATCATCATGCCATTGCACTCCAGCCTGGGTGACACTGCAAGACCCTGTCTCAAAAAAAGGAACATTTAGTTAATAAAACAAGTCCATACTGCTAATATTTATACTGTTTTCTTTTAACAGATGGGCTTGGGTCCTCTTTTGATTTGTTAATAATGCAACAATGAATTCTAGTTGCCTTTGTTGACATCCCTAAAGTAAGAGTCTTCCCACCACCTCACCACCCCTCCTCTACATTCTGTCCTCTCTGTGGCTCAGCGTAATGTAAAAGAGAGAAGCATGGTCTGCAGATCTCAGAAAACAATATTACATCATCATGATACATGAAAGTGAGTTGATGGTGTGATTTTTCAAACTCAGTTCCAATGAATACGTATCAAATAATTATATAGTTTATTAAGTTGCACAAAGTAAAAAGCATCCTTCACTAGGTCCCTCCCAGCTCATCCCCATTTCCTTACCTAAAATGCATATTCCATAAAAATACTACCCAGAGAATTTAGCAGAAGCAAGCCTGCAAACTTTTCATTAAGCCCCAGTTTCAGATGGTGTATCCATCAGATGGTGTGCCATTAAGGATGTCAGAGGTCCTCATGTGTACTAGCACGTCAGCACTTGAAAACCAACATCTAAGCAAGGTTCTTCCAGATTCTAACTTGAGCAATAACAAGTATAGCCATAAGCATCCAAGCAAAGTCTAGCATCTTTCGGAAGAATCTACACAGCAAATAAGAAAAGGTAAAACAAGCTTGTTCTCATTAATTAGTCATAGCCAAATAAACAGTAGAGAATTCTAAAATATGAGTTGGGTTGCAATCTTATTTCAGTGATTCTTATTGTACCTAAGGTAATGAACTTACCTTGTAGTACAGCTTAATCCACCTTCTGTTAATTATGGTATGTAATTTTGAAATTGCCATTACTTTTTAATCTTTGCCCTGTGTTATTTAGAAAAATTTTGAATTGCCAAGTAGGCTTAATTTTTATGTTTGTATACTTGTGTCAAAACTTTCAAGTTTTATTGCATTTTTTTGCTGGCATAATTTCCAAGATTAGGATTTTAGTGAAATTTTTGTAACTTCTAATATGAATACGTGTAGATGTCTCTTTCAAGAATTAGTTTATATTGTTTCTTGACTATGGTAACAATGATTATTTAAATCAGGTATTTTTCCTGCTTTCAAGATTCATCATTTCTTTTATTCAGTATTTTTATATTCTTGAAATCTTAGCTATATTTCTAATGAGCAAGAAGTTTTCAGATTTTTTTTTTCAGAATGGACTTAGATGGGTATATTTTCTGAGTCCCAAAGTATATCTGTGAATGTCTCTGTTGCATTTGCACATAAAACAATACTGGTTTAATGTAAAATACTTGGGTCATATTTTTTCCAGCAAAATTATACTGAAATTGTTTCCTTTTTTCAGTCATTTATTTTTGTGGTGAAAACAATGTTTATCTATTTTTTTCATTATATTCAAATTCAGTTATTTTTGTTAAATTTTTCTGATGTTTATTTTTCTTTTATTTAAATATCTAAGTCCTTCTGTTAAAAGAAAATTATGTGTTAAGTTCTTTCGTTATTGCTTCTCTTTGCCTGCTTGGTTTTTCCACCTGAAAATACTTTTTTTGTGTGTATAAGATCTCCTCATTTTCTCTTCAGGCAATCCCTTCTCTCTCTCTCTCTCTCTCTCTCTCTCTCTCTCTCTCTCTCTCTCTCTCTCTCTCTCTCTGTGTGTGTGTGTGTGTGTGTGTGTGTGTGTAAACTAATAGACTTTTTTCCCCCTTTTTAGCCATTTTAGATTTACAGGAAAAAAAGGAGTGAAAAGTGCAGAGAGTTCTCATATGTCCCTCTTTTCCTCCTTTAAATTTTCCCTAATATTAACATCTAGTGCTAGTGTGGCCCATTTGTTACAATCAATAAACCACCATCAGTACATTAATATCAACTAAAGTTTATAGTTTACCCTAGGGTTCACTCTGTGTTATGTTGTCTATGGGTCTTAAATGTACAAGGACATATCCATCGTTACAGTATCCTGCAGAATAAGAGTTTCAATGTCTTAAAAATTCTCTGTGCAAGCCAGGGAAGATGGTGCTAAAGAAGCAACCCAGGATTGCAGCTCTCAGTCAAGACGCAGAGGGTGAGTTCATGCTGCATTTCCAGATGGATCTTTGTTGCCCACAGAATGGGGAAATTCCCAGGTGTAAGAGAGACACAGGATGCCAGCGCAGCTGTCTCCACTAGTGCAGCCGTTTTGGCCGGCGCCACAGCGCAGCGGCACGCCACACAAAACACACTGACCTGGGTGCCCTGTTAAACTGGCAATTTGAGATTTGGGAGGGCATATTAGCATATTCATCTGATGAAACAGGACTTGGACAGTGAACCAGGCCAGGAGATTCCCGGGAAGTAAACTGTGAGCCGGTGCAGCAGGTCGCTGCACAGGAAATCACACAGATTCTGGTGCCCTTTCAGCCGGCGACTGAAACACCTGGGAGAGAGGTCAATCGTTCAACTTAAAAAAAAAAAAAAAGCAAAAAGGCTCTGAGGCAGGGAGCCAAGTGATCAGGCTTGACGGGTCCCACCCCCACAGGGACAAAGAAAATGGCAATTCGAAATGCTAGGGGTTGAGAGTTTCACTGCGGGCACAGCTGAACCTAGGACTCTGCAGCTCAGTGGGGGAGTGGCGTCCACCATTACCGAGACCTTCTGCCCCTACTGAGGTACTCACCCATTGCTGATGCAGCCTGCCATTGCCAAGGCAACCCGCCATAACAGAGAGACTCCGCCAACAGGGCAGAGCCCATGTCAGCAGGGCGGAGCCCATGTCAGTAGGGCAGAGACCACAACAGCAGGACAGAGCCCACGGCAGCAGGGCGGAGCCCACAGCAAAAGGGCGGAGCCCACAGCAAAAGGGCGGAGCCCACAGCAGGGCGGAGCCCACAGCAGAGCCCACGCCAGCAGGGTGGAGCCTCGGCAGGCAAATAGTGACTAAACTGCCTCCTAGCAGGGCAGGAGAGTGCAATGGATACTCATAAATAAAGCCCTAACACCCCGAGACAGAGCATCTGAGGATAAAAAGGGGTTTTATGAGTTCTGCTGCAGCAGACTTAAACGTATTTGCCTAGCAGCCCTGAATGAACAATGGAGCTCACAGTTGAGCACCTGAGCTCCTATAAAGTACAGACCATCTCCTCAGGCAGCTCCCTGACCACCATCTACCCAAAGAATCACCTCAAAAAGGACTGATCAGACTGACATTTGGCGGGCATCATTCAGGGACAAAGATAGAAGAAGAAACTGGTAGCATCCCTCAGTATTCCGCAGCTGCTACTGGTGTACCCCTGGCAAGCAGGGCCTGGAGTGGACCTCAGCAGTCTTACAGTAGACGGGCTAGACTGTTAGACTAAGAAACAGAAATACTTCATCATCAACAATCTGGGCCTCTACTCAGAGCCCCAATTGAAAATCAGCAACTACTCAGACAACAGGTGGATAAATCCACAAAAATGGAAAGAAACCAGCACAAAAAGGAGGTAAACACCCGAAACCAGAACACCACACCGCCTACAAAGGACCAAAACTCCTCACTAGCAAGGGAACAAAGCTGGACGGAGAATAAGAGTGATGAAATGATGGAATCAGACCTCAGAAGGTGGGTAATGAGAAACTTCTGTGAGCTAAAAGAACATGTTCCAAATCAATGCAAAGAAATTAAGAACCTTGAAAAAAAGATTTGAGGAAATGATAACAAGAATGGACAACTTAGAGAGGAATATGAATGAATTGAGGAGTGAAAAACACAACACGAGAACTTCACGAGGCATGCACAAGTTTCAACAACCGAACTGACCAAGCAGAAGAAAGAATATCAGAAGTCGAAGATCAACTCAATGAAATAAAACGAGAAGCCAAGATTAGAGAAAAAAGCGCAAAAAGGAATGAACAAAGTCTCCAAGAAATGTGGGACTATGTGAAGAGACCTAATCTATGTTTCATAGGTGTACCAGAATGTGACGAAGAGAATGAATCCAAGCTGGAAAATACTCTTCAGGATATTATCCAGGAAAATTTCCCCAACATAGCAAGGCAGGCTAACATCCAAGTCCAGGAAATACAGAGAATACCACAAAGATACTCCACAAGGAGAGCAACAGCAAGGCACATAATCGTCAGATTCACCAGGGTTGAAATGAAGGAGAAAATGCTAAGGACAGTCAGAGAGAAAGGTCAGGTCACTCACAATGGGAAGTCCATCAGACTCATAGCAGATCTCTCTGCAGAAACTCTACAAGCCGGAAGAGAGTGGGGGCCAATATTCAACATCCTTAAAGAAAAGAACTTTCAACCTAGAATTTCATATCCAGCCAAACTCAGCTTCATAACTGAAAGAAAAATAAAATCCTTTGTGAAGAAGCAAGTTCTCAGAGATTTTGTCACCACCAGGCCTGTTTTACAAGAGCTCCTGAAAGAGGCACTACACACAGAAAGGAACAACCAGTACCAGCCATTCCAAAAACATACCAAATGCTAAAGAGCAACAACAAAATGAAGAATCTGCATCAACTAACGGGCAAAACAGCCAGCTAGCATCAAAATGGCAGTATCAGATTCACACATAACAATATTAACCCTAAATGTAAATGGGCTAAATGCACCAATCAAAAGACACAGACTGGCATATTGGATAAAAAGACAAAACCCATTGGTGTGCTGTATCCAGGAAATCCATCTCACATGCAAGAATACACAAAGGCTCAAAATAAAGGGATGGAGGAAGATTTACCAAGCAAATGGAGAGCAAAAAGAAGCAGAAGTTGCAATTCTCGGCTCTGATAAAATAGACTTTAAGGGGCAACAAAGATCAAAAGAAACAAAGAAGGACATTACATAATGGTAAAAGGATCGATACAACAAGAAGACCTCACGACCTAAATATATATGGACCCAATATAGGAGCACCCAGATATATAAAGCAAGTTCTTAATGACTTACAAAGAGACTTAGACT
>JAPYYA010001995.1:0-14512 GCA_028533165.1 Leontopithecus rosalia | reverse complement strand
TGGAGTTTCACTCTTGTTACCCAGGCTGGAGTGCAATGGCGCAATCTCGGCTCACTGCAACCTCCGCCTCCTGGGTTCAGGCAATTCTCCTGCCTCAGCCTCCCGAGTAGCTGGGATTACAGGCACGCACCACCATGCCCAGCTAATTTTTTGTATTTTGAGTAGAGACGGGGTTTCACCATGTTGACCAGGATGGTCTGGATCTCGACCTCGTGATCCACCCGCCTCGGCCTCCCAAAGTGCTGGGATTACAGGCTTGAGCCACTGCGCCCGGCCAAGGAAATCAAGTTGAATGAAAAGATGTTATTCAAAGACCTGCTGTAAACAACTTCACACAGTCTACTTAGGCTATTTTAACAGTTAAAGTAGAATTTAGAAACCATATTGCCATATAGATCCCTTTAATCTCTCATTTTTATATTACAGTTGTCTTATATGTGATAGTTATACACATTTTTTAAAAAACCCACACCAGGCAATGTTAAAAGTTTTTATTACAATTGCCATATATTTTGTTCCAAAAACTAAGTTAGACTAAATTTTTTAAGTGTTACTGAAATGTTTCTCTTCTCCTCAGACTCCATTAGTAAGTTAATTTCTATTTCCAGAAATTTTGTTATTTTGTTATTTTCAAAAAATCTATTTTTCAGATTAGATAATTTCTAATGTTCTGTCTTCAAAATTCTTTCCCATATCTAAAGTGCTATTGAACTCATCTTGGGTGATTTTTAAAGCCATGTTATTTTGTTTGTTTTCAAATATATTCTATGGATTTTCTATGTCTACTTTGCATTTCTTTAGAGTATTCACAACTGTCTATTTAAACGTTTCTATAATAGCAGCTTTATAATATTTTCCAGTTAATTCCAATATCTATTTGGAAATTTTTATTTATTTACTGTCTTGCCTCATGTCAGTTGCAATTTTTCTGGTTCTTCATATACTGAATAATTTTGGAGTATATGCTAGACATTTTGTATATTTTGTTGAGACCTCTGATTGTGTTTAAATCTCATGGAAAATGTTAACATTTTTTTCTTTTAGAATGGAATTGACCTATTTAGGTTCAGGTGACAAATTTCAACCAAATTTCTATAGACAGTGGTTTCAATGTCAGTTCTGTTTTTAAAGACTTTGTGGTCCTGTTTACATATCTCTTTTGTGTGCACTGCTCAAATATTCTGAAACCTAATGGTAGTTTCCATTAGTTAAGTTTTCAAGGTTTGTGGCATGATAGTTAGGATCAGATTTGAGAATGCATAGCTTGGGAAAGACCCTAAGTATTTACAAATAAATTTATGGAGTCATACTCTGAACACCATCCTGCCTGTGATTTCCAATAAGCTTGGGCTCCCCTTTTTGATACACTCCCTTGAACGGTGGAGCTTTAATTATCCCACCATGTTGCATATTTCCTTAATGTCTCCTTCTGCATTTAGCACCAACCTTTGAATACAGAGAGAGAAAAACACAAATACAGTGGATTTGCCCTACCATGTTATCAGCACCATGTATCAGAGAAAGAGGTTTTCTTCCTCAAGGTTTGGCTCCTAGAAACTCTTACTGCATTGAAGTCTCTGTCAACATTGCCAGAATATTGCTTGGTGTCTGGGGAGTGAGAGATCAGACCAAAGAAAAAACCCAGGGTCCATATAGTTTTTTATTTTTTCCCCTCTTCTACTAGTAAGCCAGAACTAGCAGGCTTCTCCTGAGACTTTTGTTACTCATGTTTATGCTGACTTCAAAATTTCAGATTGTTTTGCATTCTGGCTAGGAAATTTTATTGAGAGAAAAATGATAAAGTTGTTGGTTGTGTGGCATTTAGAATTCTTGTTTTCTTCTTGAACCTGCCTGATATTGCTTACTTTTCACAGTCCTCAAATAGCTAGTCTAAGCATTCTGTCCAGGTTTCATGGTTATCTTCAATGGAAAACACCTGGTGGAATGTGCTTATTTTATCTTAATCCTACCTGAACAAGCGTAGAAAATTTAGGTCTCCATTATTTTCCTATTAATAGTGATTGTTACGTTATAACTGATACATTGTGCCAAAGTCCATGATAGACGCATTTTATTGGCCATATAGTCTTCTAATTAGTAACTAGCACACAAAAGTATTTCTAGGTTTGCCTATAGGATTCTTAACAGTCCCATGGCTATTAATAAACCATCTTTCAGATTACCTATACACTGACGTGTTTTCCCAGTTTTCTGTTAAATTAGGGGTGAACAGATGCTTTTTCTTCCTGTAAATTATTCAATGCATCACAAACATTGTCATATTTCTACATCTATCTTTCAATGTTTTTAAGTTGCCTAATTCATAATAGAATACCACATTATCAAGGTAGAGAGTATCATATTGTAATTTATCAGTAAGACTGGTTACATTCAATATTATTTTTCAAGTCAGTTTTAGTAACTCCTTTTTTTATTTTCTAGAGAATTGTCAGTTTCAAGCAAGTTTTCAAGTTCAATTACATGCATTAAGAAAAATATGTGATTAGCTTTTAAAGCTGAATTCATAATAATTGTAATCACCTATTCTTATGTTGTACAAATTCAGCACCAGAAAATGTTTTACATAGTTCACAATTACTAACACATTTAATTCTCAAATTTTAGAGTACCAACCTATAAGTAGATACTATTAATATAATTGTGTTGATTTTAGAGTCAAAGAGCCAGGCAGTCTAAAATTTCTCGTCTTTTGTCTTAATGTTTTTACTCAGCTTCAATCCATTACAGAACTGTATTTCTCTTCAGAAGCTCATTTTTCTTCATTAAGATTATGATTTTCATGTTAGTTTTCTTCACTTGCTTCTCATGATATTTACTCTCAACTCTGCTCCATTTTGTGAAATATTCAACTTGGTCTTATTTCTCAGCACTAGAAACCTATAAAATATTGTCAACTATTATAATTTTTTAAATTTGAAAATTGAGTTCTAGTGTTAGAAAGTATTTCTTTTATCTTTTGGTAACAATTCCTTGAAGATTTTCCTTATTTTAAATTCTCTAGCACTACTTCAGTGGTTGATCAGCATGATTTTGTTTTTTCATCTTACTAATTTGTTTTAAGAAAGTTATAACTTAATTATTTTATTTTATTTTTATAGTTCTGGATCAGTGAATTGATTCCCTAAGACAAGAATAAATAAGCAAATAGGACAGGTATCTGTGTTGGGATTACAACATCTCACAGGCTAGGAAATGGTTTCCTCTGAGCTGACATGCATTAGAAAAAGCTGCTTGTTATAGACCCTCTCTGGATTAAGAGGCTACCTGCTTCCCTTCTCATGGACTCAGTAATTCAGCCTATCATTTCCCTTGATGGTTAATCACAGCAAGATTGGGTATTGTTTCCCAAAACATCAAAGTGAACAGTACAGATGGATCTCCTTAGTTTGTTATGAAACACATAGATGTTTTTTCATGATTAAATGAGAGGTAAACATTTTAGTTGTTGGCCTTGTAATTTTCTCATTGTGACACAGAGAATCAGGGCTATCCTCTAGCATTTACCAGAATGAAAGAGGCTCTAAGCATTATTTCTGAAGCTAAACAAGCATGCTTATATTTTTGGTGTGTTCTTTCAGAGAGGGAGACACCTCACGTTAGAGAATCAGAGATAAGTGTTCAGGCTGCCCCTTCTTAGATTCTACTATATTCACACTACTTTTTAATATCAGGTTTTTTGTCCTTTCACTACACACATCATATAACAAAATACTAGAAGTAGCTTATTAGATTTTCCGTTACATATTTTACATTTTGAAATGGAAAATATATTCAATTTTATTTAAAAATGCTTATGCTGTGAACATTTCATCCACTGACTAAGAAACTATTCATTAGTTTTCTCTTCAGCATAAAATAGAAAGCTAAATTTAAAACATTTTGAAGCAAAATTAGGTTTCATAACATTATATAGCAAATTTAAATATTGCTAAATAATAGCTAAGGATAGAAAATAATTGTCAAGATAGTATCTCATTCAGAGTTCAATAATAGAAACAGAATCACTAGGAATGATAGGCATTATAAAATTTATACAAAATATTTTAACTTATACGATGTAACTAGCATCTTCAATTATGTATATATGTTATTGCATCTGCTTTTGATACTGGGCCTGAAGAGCAGGGAGTATAGCAGGAAGGAAAGATTGACCCGAAGTGGGGGACAGTAGAGACAAGTTGGAATCCATGAATACCAACTGGAGTCTGCACTGGTCTCTGAAGTCTCCAGATTTGATCAGGAAGTTGACATGCTGGAGAAACTGTTGTGGATTGTTGTATAATATTGAAGGCAAAGACTGTGTAAGAGCTGAAGGGGCTGTGTATTTGGCTGCTTTATCAGGCCAACAAGGTGAACCAGCAAATCTCTCACAATATGCATGAGCTGCAATAGCACCTGGTTTTGTACTGCCCTTTCAAACCTGAAAAAAAAAAAAAAAAAAACTGACCGCTGTCTTTCTTTTTTTCGTCTTCTAAATTCTGCCTTAGATGTCTCTAGTGGTCTATGATAATCCAGAAATATGAATAAAACACATCAGTGTCAGTCTAGATCAATTAACCCAGTACAGATCCACAATAAAGAGCAAGATCCACAATAATTTCTGTGGAATTTCAGAAAGAAATTAGTTACATTAGTAAAAGCCTACATTTGATCTGAAAATAACCAAGAAACATGGAATCCTGAGGAATAACTATAAAAATGTATAGTATTATACACTAATTATATTATTTAAAAAACATGCATACAACTAGAATTGGAGCATCTATACGCATTTTGAGATTTTTTTGTTTCCACTGGATAATTCCTTCTATCCTTACATGGTAATTTCTGTACATCATCTATAAACCATAAATTATTAAAATTTTGTTTGTAGAAGTAATCATGAACTTTCTAGAGGCATCACAAAATGTTTATTTGTACAAAGAAAAGTGACCTACTTCTGTAATAGAAAATAATTATACAACTTTGATAAAAATGACATACCTAATGTGGTGTGGGAGCACTTTGTAAAATCCAAATGTAAAAAATCAAATCCAAAGTTTATCTTGCATTTTTCACACCCATTTAATGCCCATTATGGATAATGAAAGATAAAGTTAAATTGATTCAGCACTAAAATTCTATGATGCTTCTCAAACTAATGTAATGATAATGTAATATTCAGATTTTGAGTCATTAACACTGAAAGAAAGTGAAAGTTATAGTTATATTTTCTCCCCTGAAATATTTAAATGCTAGATCATTTCAGTAAACACTATTGTATTTGAGTAACAGAGAAATCTAGCCAAACCAGAATTTTATTTGCATAACATTTTCATTTGCGTAGTAACATTTCATTAATGATGTAAAGATTTGACCCACATAATACACTATTCTAAATAGTTCCAAATATAAACAAAAACTTGTGTTTATTTCTTTGTTTTTTTTTTTTTTTAGCAGTAAGGAACATTTAATCAATCATTGTTTTTCTATACTATTCTACATATTTTGTTGAGTCTCTCTTCTAGCTTTATTCACTAAACCATGGGTCAGCAAACTAGCAAACTAGGGGAAAATGTATCATTACAAAGGTGGTAAAAACCACAGACAGTAAAATAAACAAACCATAGATAAAAAGAATATGCAACAAAGACCTTACTTGAACTGACAAAACCTAAAATATTTATTATTTGGCCACTCACAGAAAGTTTACCACTCCCTGGACTAGACTGTAGGTACTTGGACATTGTGATTTATGTGCTATGCACCTTAATATACTTAGCCCAATACATATTTTATATGTAATAAATATTTAATAAATATTGGCTAAATTAAGAAAAGATTACTTGGTGTTCACTAAAATGGGGCAGTCATATCAAGCCTGGCACTTATAGTATGGCCATCTATAAAGTTCTTAAGTGGTAAATACAAGTAAATGAGAGGAAAGAACTTAAACACAGTATGTGTGGCAAAAAAAACAATTGACCTAACAAATTGTGTATTTTCTCCTCTTTAATATAATATCGTTTTGAAAGTGGCTTCTAAGACAGAAACTCTATTTCCTATCCAGGGACTGTACTGCCCAGCCAAAGTGACATCTAGTTGTACTTTGTCATTTCCCTTCTTCATGCTGTATTCAGAGAGCACCCAAAATATAATATATATATATACGCACATAGAAGCACATAATGCATAAATCATAAAACTATTCTTTATTGAATAGTGATCAATTAAGCCAGCACAATATTACAAAGGTCAAGTAATAAAATTTTGCTAGCACCATGAAAATTTCAATGTCGTTTCCTAAGTTACACACCTCCATTTCCCCTAAAGAGAAAAATTATCCTAATTTCACAGTAATTACTTTCTTAATTTTTAAAAAACTTCTGCCTGCATGCATTCCTAAGTAGTATAGTATACTTGTTTATGTTTTCTTACCTCCCCTCATAAACTGAATTATATGTTATGACTCTGGAATCCTTTTTATTTCTAAAGACAGGGTCTTGCTATGTCCTGGAGACTGGAGAGAGCAGTGGTACAGTCATAGCTCACTGCAGCCCTGAACTGCTGGGATCAAGTGATTCTCTAACCTCAGTCTTCCAAGGGACATCCTTTTGTTCAACTTTTTGTTTTTGAGATTTTTCGATGCTGATGTTTGTATTACCTAATTATTTCTTAAAAGTGTACTAATGTTTAATTATACCACAATATTTTTACCAATTTAGCTGTTAATGGTCATTTTTTTCAGTTTGGCTTTCATAAATCATGCTATTAAAAATAATATTTCTTGTATCTCTTAGTTGTACATTGTATACATTACTATTATCTATTCATCTGATTTTGTATGCATGTCTATATGACTGGTCATAGTTCAAACTAATTGTAGTAGATGGTTGAAGATTGTTGACAAATGGATCTTCTGCTGTAGGAACATCATAGAAAATTTGCAGCACACATTGATTAACATAAGCTAGGTCTTGCTGTGGCTAAAACAACTCTAAAATTTCAGTGACTTGAAATGCACAGATTAGTTTTCAACTGACGACTTGTACCTCATGAGTCAGCTAGGATTGTCCTCCTCTGACACCATCACTGTCCTTTGTCCAGGATCCAGGCTGCTGGTGGTGTCACTATTAGAGGTAATGTTAGCTGCCTCAGAAGTGAAGATGAAAAGGGCAGGCTCTTATGCCTATGTACAGAAGTGGCATGCATCTCTTCTTAACTTAATTTGTCCAAGACAAGTAAAATGGATATTCCTGATTTCACTGGGTTTCCTGTATAGTGTTGGAGAGGGAAGGGGACATGATTATAGTGACTTGTGGTTTAACATGTAAGTTTCACTGGGTAATGAATGATAAGCAATGTAATTGTGTGGAACATATTTTAGGAACTTCATGCTTTAAAAAAAATCATTAGTTTATAATTATACTCCAATATAGTTATTTTGTCTATTTTTTTTTAGTTTTATTTATTTTTATTGTTTGTGCATTGTAATTCTAAAGTAAATGGCATTAAAGACATTCAAGAATTTATGACAGAAATAAAAATCCAGGCCAAAAAAGCTATCAAGATTGATAAGTTTATTATTGTTCCTTTTAAATATCACAAACATAAATCCTAGGGATCAAGGGAAATAAAAATAAACTTTAAACGAATTTTTTTCTGATACTGTACAAAATTTGTAGTTTTCTAGAAAATTATTTGATATTGTGTCTGAATAAGAATGAAATAACTAAATTTTAAATCAACATATTTATTTCAACAAAAAACTAGTAGGATATTGCTACTAATGTTCAATGTGTGTGGAAAACATATGTAATGACAAGTTGAAAATAATGTTTACATATTTAAAGAGAATGACAGAAAAGCGTTCTTTTAAATCATATAACTAATGACAAACTGTAATGCATACAGTTCATAAGC
Source organism: Leontopithecus rosalia (assembly GCA_028533165.1). Lineage (NCBI taxonomy): Eukaryota > Metazoa > Chordata > Mammalia > Primates > Cebidae > Leontopithecus > Leontopithecus rosalia. The sequence continues at coordinate 6,589 of JAPYYA010001995.1, read as the reverse complement.
AATAAATCATATGAATAATTATTTTATTAAGAAATATAAATAAAGCAAGTAAAATATTAGAAAATTCCATTAATATTTGATAGTACTTTGGAAGAAAATAATTCCAAAGAGAAATACATAAAAACTGTTTTGCACTTTATGTAGAAGATGACAAAATAATATGGAGGAAGTCTAAAAATTAGAGTTTACAAACATATACAATGTGTGTGTATAATATATACATGGATGCTTCAATCTAGTACTAATATATGTCACAACTGGTATGCTATCTAGAAGATACACTAAAATATAAAAATAAAACAATTCATGTAGTTTTGGTCTTATAAATTTTATGTTTACTACTATGCTTCACCCAAAAAGCAAAGCAATCTTAAAAAATGTTTGAAGAACTGAAAATTGAAACAATAAAGAAGAAAACTATATTAGGACCCCAGTGAGCATCCTGAAGTGCTAGAACAACAAAAGCAGTTCAGAATTTTTTCTGTCTTATATATTTACTTTATTGGAAATTGTGGAATATGAGTTTTGAACATTTGAAAATATAACAAAATTAATTAACAATGTTCAGTTTTAAAAACTTTATATTTATATGAAAATACAGTTTTACATATTAAAGTTTACATTAACTTCACAAGTGATAAAACAGTTAAACACAAAAAGCTAAATAAAATTATAAAATATACATGTATTAATTTTCAGTTGCTGCCATAATAAATTACTAAAACTTACTGTTTTCAAAAAATACACATTTGTTATTTTATAGTTATGCAGGTCAGAGATGTCTTACACAAATCCCACAGGACTTTAATGAAGGTGGAGCTGGGGCTCCATTCCTTCTAAGGACTCTAGGAGAGAATCCGCTTTCTTGAATTTTCCAGTTTCCAGAGGCTGTCTACATTTCTTTCTTCTTTTTTTTTTTTTAAAGACAGAGTGTTGCTCCGTCGCCATGCGCCAGGCTGGAGTGCAGTGGTGTGATCTCGGCTCACTGCAACCTTCACCTCCCGGGTTCAAGCAATTCTCCTGCGCGCCCCTGCAGTCCCAGCTACTCGTGAGGCTGAGGCTGCCTACATTTCTTTGCATTTCTTTGCTCTTCTTTGCTCTCGATCCAGTCCTTCCCTTTGATTTTCAGTGAATGATTTTATATCAGTTTCCATAGTCAAGTATCTCTCTGATTCTCCTCTTCTACCTCCCTACTTTGAAGGACCCATGTAATTATATTACGACCAGCCAGATAATCAAGTATCATCTCCCTGTCTAAAGAACCTTTATCGTAATCTTAACAGCTAAGTCACCTGAAGTACTCTATAATATATTCACAGGTTTTGAATATTAAGATGTAGACATCACTGGGTTAGTGCACTATTCTCCTTACCAAATGAAGATCAGAAATAAATAAGATACATTATTTTAAAAGGTAAACTATCAAGTCCCAGGCAAATAATAAGAAATATGAAATACTTCTGTGTGATAACAGTAGTTAATATGGAAATATTTTTAGTTTCTTAAATTGATGTAATTATAAATATTGACCAAAAATTTTTACAATATATTATAAAATAGAGGTAAGCAAAAATTTAAAAATTCCAAACCAACTAGTTAAATATGACCATCTAACAAGTGAGTTTTGTAACTTGGTAAAAAATATTTTTAATAGAATAAGAGAGATAACTTTTGAATGTAAATCATTAAGAGCTTAGAATTCAACAAAATATTATTAATATTAAAAGAAATGATTCAGTTATTAAATCTGAAACATCAATTCAACAAGAAAGCCACTGGAAAAATTGAGATGGTTTCTATGTCATTACTTACACTTATATTCTTTTTTTTTTTTTTTTGAGACGGAGTTTCGCTCTTGTTACCCAGGCTGGAGTGCACTGGCGCGATCTCGGCTCACCGCAACCTCCGCCTCCTGGGTTCAAGCAATTCTCCTGCTTCAGCTTCCTGAGTAGCTTGGATTTCAGGCACGTGCCACCATGCCCAGCTAAATTTTTTTTGGTAGTTTTAGTAGAGACAGTGTTTTACCATGTTGACAGGGATGGTCTCGATCTCTTGACCTCGTGATCCACCCACCTCTGCCTCCCAAAGTGCTGGGATTACAGGCTTAAGCCACCGCGCCCGGCCCTAAATTCTTTAATTCAAACTAACAAAGGTCAAAAAAAGAAAAAGAACATTACATAATGGTAAAGGATTTAATTCAACAAGACGACCTACCTATTCTAAATATACATACACCCAAGACAGGAGCACCCAGACTGATGAAGCAAGTTTTAGAGACCTGCAAGGAGACACAGACTCCCATATAACAGTGGAGACCTCAATACTTCACTGCCAGTATTAGGCAGATAATCAAGGCAGAAAATTAACAAAGATACTCAGGACCTCAACTCAGTTTTGGATCAAATGGATCTGATTGACCACTACAGAAATCTCCACCTCAAAACAAAATAATATATATTTGTCTCATTATCACATGGCACATACTCTAAAATTGACCAGATAATTGGAGACAAAATAATTCTGAGCAAATGCAAAAGTATTGAAATCACAGCAAACACAATTTCACACCATAGTGCAATAAAAACAGAAGTTAAGACTAACAAAAATCACTCAAAATCACATACTTACATGGAAATTAAACAACATGCTTTTTATTGACTAAGAATGAAGTTAAGGCAGAAATCAAGAAGGTCTTTGAAACTGGGAACAAAGATACAACGTACCAGATTCTCTGGGACACAGCCAAGGTGATGTTAAGAAGTGTTTAGTGCTATGTAAATTGATAGTACTAAATGCTCACATCAAAATGTTAAAAATAGGTCAAATTAACAACCTAACCCCACAACTGAGAGAATTAGAGAAGTAAGAACAAATCAACCCCAAAGCTAGCAAAAGATAAAAAGTAACAAAAATGTGAGCTGAACTTCAAGAAGGAAATCAAGATACTAAAAAACCATTCAAAAATCAAAGAATTAAGGAGTTGTGTTTTTTTTTTCAAAACATTAATAAGAAAGGCCACTAGCTAGACTAATAGAGAAGAAAAAGAGAAGAATCAAATAAATGCAATTAGAAATGATAAAGGGAATGTAACCACTGACTTCACAGAGATAAAAATTATCATCAAAACTATTATGAACACCTCTATGCACACGAACTAGAAAATCTAGAAGAGACTGACAAATTCCTGGACACACACTCCCTCCAAAGACTAAACCAAGAAGAAATTGATTCCCTGAGCAGATCAATAAGGAGCTCTTAAATTGAATCACTGATAAATAGCCTACATATAAATTATATGGTAGAAAACAATTATAGCAACAATTTTTTTTTTAAATTAATAAATCTTTTCTAAATTATGCAGAGTTGGAAAAAAATTTTCAGCACCATTTATACTGTTTAATAATTAATTTTAGCATATTGTTTAGATTATTAGATAATCAAAGTTAATATTTTATTGATAAACAAATTTAACATTCAAGTAACAAAAAATGTATTTAGTATATACTGCATCTAATTCAGCTCCACTTCATTATTCCAAATGTTATTCATATTTGCCCACCCTCCCCTTTGCATACTCATTCTTGCTCACTCGTCTCTCATATTCTGCCTTGATCAATTTGATTTGAGATTTATCAGTGTTAATTGTACTTAGAAAGAATAAAATTGCTTATCATTGTTTTCTATTTTGTCAAATTTTTATTCTTCCTTATGTTGTTTCTTTTTTTTGTTAATGTGTTGATTTACATTTTTGCTCACAGTTTTGTTTTTCACTTTCTTCTTTTCTGCTTTATGCATTTAGGATCGAAGTCTTGTTTTTCAAGTGCTATTTTTGTTCTATCTCCTGCTTTTAGAAAGGAAGGGCTTTGTCATTCAACTCTCATACATGGAAATCAATTTTAATACATCATTCTTTGATTTGTGAATTATTTTAAAAAATGTGTTTTCCAAGCAGATGTATTATTTATTTCATCTTTTTGCTGTTATTTCCAAGTGCTAGTAGCTCTTTGTAATTGAGTTTGTTCTGTATGACACAGATTTCTTAATGTTTTTAGAAGTTCATTCATAGAAAAGTATTTAATAAATTTTGAAAACTCTCACATATAAAGAATGTATGTTCTCTAATTCTGTGGCCTAAATGTTTTACATATTTCAACTAAATTAACTTCATTACATTTATAGTTTATATAATCTATTTTCTTATTAAGTTTGCCTCTGGATGTATTGAGATTTGTTAGATATATGTATTAAAATCATTAAAAACTGTTTATTTGTGAATTCACAAATATCTCCTGTTAAAAATAAACTACTATTTGTGCAAAACTATGGTTTATTTATCCAAGAAAGATTTACAGTTACTTTGTGGTCTTTCCATGTCTCTTCTTACACAAGTTTGCTCTCCATACATGAGGGGTTTTTAAATATCTACATTTCACCACCCTTGTAGGTTCTAATAAACACGTAATCTTTTTTGTACCAATATAAAATTGTCAAAAAGTGTTTTCTTGTAGTCACATAGATTATGCATTATACTGCATTTCAAAAACACTAATCTAGACATATCCCCTGAAAAAATGCCAAAATGCAGAAGTATTTATCTACAGCAAAAACAAATTTTAAAATCTACCATTGACAGCATCCCCAGTAGTTTGCAGAATACAAATTAAGAACTACTGACATGGCCAGGTGCGGTGGCTCATGCCTGTAATCCCAGCACTTTGGGAGGCTGAGGCAGGTGGATCACGAGGTCAAGAGATCGTGACCATCCTGGTCAGCAAGGTGAAATCCTGTCTCTACTAAAAATACAAAAATTAGGTGGGCATGGTGGTGTGTGCCTGTAGTCACAGCTACTCAGGAGGCTGAGGCAAGAGAATTGCTTGAACCCAGGAAGCAGAGGTTGAGGTGAGCTGAGATCACGCCATTGCACTCCAGTCTGGGTAACAACAGCGAAACTCCATCTCAAAAAAAAAAAAAAAAAAAAAACTACTGACATGGACTCTCCTACCTTTCTGCCAGCTACTTGATCCTTGAGTGCTTCCCACAATATGTTTATGCAATGAGAAAATTTATGATTGTGATAATTTTTAGAGTGAACAAAGAACTTAACTGGGATAACTAAAGAGATACAACACAACATATCATTGGGAGAAAAAGATCAAGTGAGTGACAATCTCTAACTCAGTTTAAGAGATTTAAATATTTGCAAATTTATTAATACTTGTTTTTTGACCTAACATATAACCTCTTCTCAGGAATATTCCATATGTGCTCATGAAGAATGTATATTCTGCTGATTTTGGATAACATGCTTTGTTTATCTGTGTTAGTTCCATTTGGTCTAAATTATTTTTTAAGTCTTGGTTTGTCTTACTGATTTTCTATCTGGATGATCCATCCATTGCTAAAAGTAGGGTACTAAAAGCCTCCACTAATATTTTATTACAGACTACTTCTCCCTTGAGATTTACTAATATTTGAATTGTATATATAGGTATTCAAATGTTGGCTACATACAGATGCTGCTCAATTTAGACAGAGTTACATCCCAGGAAGCCCAACATAAATTGAAAGTATCATAACAAAAATACAGTTAATATACCTAAACTGCCATCATCACAGCTTAGGCTATCCTACCTTAAATGTGCTCAGAATATTTACATTAACTGACAGTTGGGTAAAATCATCTAACATAAGCCTATTTTATAATAAAGCATTGCATATTTCATGTAATTTATTGAATACTATACAAAAAGTAAAAAACCGAGTAGCTGTATAGGTACTCAAAGCACAGTTTCTACTGAATGTGTTTCAGTTGTGCACCATTGTAAAGTAAAAATATTGTTAAGTTCAATGGTTGTAAGCTGAGTACCATCTGTATATATTTACAGTTGTTATATTCATTTGATGAATTGACTTCTTTATCATTATATAACGACCTTATTTATCTCATTTTAAGGTTTTCAACTTCTATTCTTGGTCACTTTTGTTTTTAATTTGAATAAGATATTTTGTTCTATCCATTTACTTTAAGTCTCTTTCCTTATAGGTGAAGTGATTCTTGTCTAGACAGCATGCAGCTGTACTTTGTTTATTATTCATTCAGCCCCTCTGCTTTTTCATTGGATGACTTAATTCATTTACTTGAAGATGAATTATTGTAGGTAAAGACTTACTGCCACCATTTTGTTAATTGTGTTTTTCTCCTTTTTCTATATCCATTTTTTTCTTTCTCTCTTGCTATCTGCCTTTGCAAATACATATTTTTTTCTCAAGTATTCTTTGATTCCTTACTTTTTATTTTTGGTCTATACACTACAGGTGTTTGCTTTGTGGTTACTATGACACTTGCAAAAGTCTTATTCTGTCTGTAACAGGCTATTTTAAGTTGATAACAACTTAACTTTGATCACAAAAAAAGCTACACTTTACACCCTACCTCACCCTTGAAGTTTTTGGTATCACAATTTACATCTTTTTATACTATATATTCCTTAAACTATAGTTATAATTTTTAGATTTATCTGTAACCTTCATATTAAAGATGTAAGTGTTTTACACACCACCATTATACTATGTGAATGAAAGCTCATTC
>JAPYYA010001994.1:0-14512 GCA_028533165.1 Leontopithecus rosalia | reverse complement strand
CTGTTGAAACTTGTGCATGCTTCACGAAGTTCTCGTGTTGTGTTTTTCAGTTCTTTCAAGTCATTCATATTCCTCTCTAAGTTGTCCATTCTTGTTATCATTTCCTCAAATCTTTTTTCAAGGTTCTTAGTTTCTTTGCACTGATTTAGAACATGTTCTTTTAGCTCACAGAAGTTTCTCGTTACCTACCTTCTGAAGTCTGATTCCATCATTTCATCACTCATTCTCCGTCCAGCTTTGTTCTCTTGCGGTGAGGTGTTTTGGTCTTTTGTAGGAGGTGAGGTGTTCTGGTTTCAGGTGTTTTCCTCCTTTTTGCACTGGTTTCTTCCCATCCTTGTGGATTTATTCACCTGTCATCTGAGTAGTTGCTGTTTTTTCAATTGGGTCTCTGAGTAGAGGCCCAGATTGTTAATGATGGGGTATTTCTGTTTCTTAGTTTTCCTTCTAACAGTGTAGCCCCTCTGCTGTAAGACTGCTGAGGTGCACTCCAGGCACTGCTTGCCTGGGGTACACCTGTAGCAGCTGCGGAACAGTGAGGGATGCTACCAGTTTCTTCTTCTATCTTTGTCCCAGAATGATGCCCGCCAAATGTCAGTCTGATCAGTCCTTTTTGAGGTGATTCTTTCGGTGTACAGGGGTCAGGGAGCTGCTCGAGGAGATGGTCTGTACTTTATAGGAGCTCAAGTGCTGAGCTGTGAGCTCCGTTGTTCATTCAGTGTTGCTAGGCAAGTACGTTTAAGTCTGGTGTGGCAGAACTCATGAAACCCCTTTTTTTTCCTCAGATGCTCTGTGTCAGGGAGTTAGGGCTTTATTTGTGAGTATCCGTTGCGCTGTCCTGCCCAGCTAGGAGGCAGTCTAGTCACTATTTGGGTGCCGAGGCTCAGCCTGCTGGCATGAGGTCCGCCCTTTTGCTGTGGGCTCTGTCCTGCTGTTTTGGGCCCCGCCCTGCTGACATAGGCTCCACCCTTCTGATGTGGGCTCTGCCCTGTTGGCAGAGTCTCTCTGTAATGGTGGGTTGCCTCGGCAGCGGCTGACTGAGTCAGCAATGGGTGGGTACCTCAATAGGGGCAGAAACTCTTGGCAATGGCGGAGGCCCCTCCCCCACTGAGCTGCACAGCCGTGGGTTCAGCTGTGCCTGCAGTGGAACTCTCAACCCCAACCGCTCCGAATTGCCATATTGCTTCCCTGTGGGGGTGGGACCCATAGAGCCTGATCACTTGGTTCCCTGCCTTCGAACCTTTTAGCTTTTTTTTTTTTTTTTTTTTTTTAAGTTGTAGGGTTGACTCTTTCCTGGGTGCCTTAGCCGCTGGCTGAAAGGGCACCAGGATCTGTGTGATTTCCCATGCAGTGACCCGCTGAGCTGGTTCACAATTCACCTCCCAGAAATCTCCTAGTCTGGCTCACTGTCCAAATCCCAATCAGATGAACATGGCAATCTGCCCTCCCAAGTCTCAAATTGCCGGTTTAAGAGGCCACCCAGACCTGTGTGTTTTGTGCGCCGTGCCACTGCGCTGCAGTGCCAGCTGCCTGCCTGCACCAGTGGAGACCGCTGCACTGGCGTCCTGCATCCATCTTACACCTGGGCTTTTCCCCGCTCTGTGGGCTATAAAGATCCGTCTGGAAATGCGGTGTGAACTCACCCTCTGTGTCTTGACTGAGAGCTGCAATTGTGAGTTGCTTCTAGAGTGCCATCTTCCCCCTCAGTCCGAGTAACACCTTTTCATTTCCACCTCCCTCTGGCCCCTGACAACTACCATTCTGTTCTCTGCTTCTATGTTTGACTATGTTAGATGTCTCATATAAATAAAATCGTGCAGTGTTTGTCCTTCATAGCTGGCTTAGTTTATGTAGCATAATTTCCTCTAGATTCATACATGTTGTTACAAATTACAGAATTTCCTTCTTTTTTAAGACTGAATAATATTCCTTTGTATATACTTAATACCTTTATTAATTTAATTTATTTCATTTACTCATTTTGGAAACAAACATCCTAAAATCTCTAAGTATAATTCTAAAGTTGTCATTTTCTAAGTGAAATTTTGTCAGTTTAAAAAAATATTTTGAGGCTAAGTTATTATTTGCATAAAACAACAGAATTGTTGTAACTTCTGGTGAATTATTTTGCTGATCGCTATGCAGTGGCATATTATGGTGACTGTATCACTGTTAAAATATTTATTCCCTGTGCTAAAGGGAGATTGTATTTCCTTTCTCCTTGATATGTGTTAGTTGTGTGACTTGGTTTGGGGAGTGACATCTGATAGAAGTGAAAAGCATCACTTTCAAACAGAAGATTTAAGAGCCAGCAGTTGGTTCACAACGTGTTTTTCTTTCTTCTTCCATGAGACAGTGTTCATTTTAGATAGAGACAAATTCGTCAGCCTGGGTCCAAGGGTCAACATACCATAAAGCAGAGCTGCCCCACTCTGAGACAGATGTGTTGCATGAGTAAGAAGTAAGTCACCAAGATCCACTGGGTTGATTGTTACTGCAGCCTAACCTAATCGATCATGACTAATACTTTCAACTTATTCCTACTAATGCCTTTGCCTTAAGGTCAGTTTTGTTTATCAGTATTACAGCAGCTCCAATTTTCTTTGAAATAGTATTTTCCTGGTATATCCTTTTCAATCCTGTTCCCTTCAGTTTCCCTTCAATTTCTGTGTCTCCTCTAAACCACATTTAGCTATATTTCATCTTATTTTGTGATTTCTGTTTATTCTTTTATTTCTTTTATTCTTTTACTTTTGCCCTTCTCCTCCCATCATCTACAGATGGTATAGTGGGATAAACAGCCTGCAAAAAAATATGTCCTCTTCCTAATCTTCTGAACCTATGAGTCTCACTTTATTTGGCAAAATTATGTGATTAAGGATCTTGAGAGGAGAAGCTTAAGATGTGTAATCCAGGTGGACCTTATAATGCAATAATGTGTATCTTTACAAGGAAGGCACACACAAGTGGAGGAGGCACTGTGCCTGCAGAGCAGAGAGTGAATGATGTACAGCCAAGTCGAGGAATGCTGGCAGCCACTGGAAGCTGGGAGAGATGAAGAGCAGGTTCTCCCCTAGAGCCTCTAGAGAAAGTGTAGCCCTGCCAACACCTTGATTTTGAACTTCTGGCCTCCAGAGATGTGAGAGAATAGGCTTCTGTTGTTTTAAGCTACACCATTTGTGGTTGTCAGGGTAGCCCCAGGAAACAAATACAACCAGCAATAATAGTGTCCTCATCCCACAGGGTCATCGTGAGGATTAAATGAGATAGTGCATGGAAGGGGTTATCAGTGCCTGGCCTGCACTAAATGCTCAGTAGTTGTTAGCTGTTATTTTATTTATTATTGTGAGTAAGAATGGGTTTTAGGTCCAGGTCTGTTGAAGAGCCTGAGACGGAGATTTTTATGCAACCTATTGATCGAAGGGTTAAAGAATAAAGGAAGCAAGATAGGGAATATAGTACGAAGGAATGATATTTAGCTTCCCCAATACCAAATATCTAGAGGCAGATCCAATAGGGTATGTGTGCATGTGTAGACAGATAGATAGATATAAACAAGAGAGAGAAGCAGAAAGAAATTGAGAGAGAGAGAGAGAGAGAGAGAGAGAGAGAGAGAGAGAGAGATTGAGAGAGAGAGAGATTGAGAGAGAAAGAAAGGAGAGTGGATTTATTAGGGGAATTATCTCACATGATTATGGTGGCTGAGAAGTTCCATGTCAGGTCATCATCTGCAGGCTGGAGACTCTAGGTTGACACAGTCCAAGACTGAAGGCCTCAGAGCCAGGGCAGCTGATGGAACTCAAGGCCGAAAGCATTAAGACCCTGGGGGGCACTGGTGTAATAAGTGCGGGAGTCCAGAAACTGGTGCATCTGGAGTTCTGATGTCCAAGGCAGCGAAGAAAAGCTTTCAGAGAGTGAGAGAGCAGTTCACCTTCTGTGGCTGTTCCCTCCGGGTCCCCAGATGACTGGATGGTGCCTGCCAGCATTGAGGGCAGAGGATCTCCCCAGTCCACCTAGACTCACATTCGAATCTCCTCTGGAAACAACTCAAGGTGTATCCAAAAGAGGACTTTCCCAGGTCTCTCAGGATTCCTTCATCTAGTCAAACTGACACCTAACATCCAGGCCACAAGTGTACCCCTTGGCAACTTGGCATCTATACACATCTCCTTAAATCTTTCTTAATTTCCAAATAAAAACGATAGTGAGGCAATAGTTCCGCCCAGCATGGTGAAACTATTCTGCATACAACTGAAAATGCACTACTCTTTTCCCTAGAATTCAGCTTTCAGGATTTTAATCTTTTGGGATTTTAGATTTGGGGATGTTGATCTTTTGGTATTTTAACATTTGAGACTGGCATTTTGGATTGTGTCATTCAGGATTATGACTGTTACCACAAGACAGGGCAAGGGGAGAGCCTGGCACTTAGCTGCGAGGCAAAAGCTGGGGTCCAGCCTCAGAGTGACCCAGTGTGGGTCTCTGAGTGCAGCCAGTGTTGTCCCACCTTCAGGAAACAGAGCCAAGCTTTTCACTCTTGTATCAAGTAGTCATTGCATGGGGCAGTAGGGGATGGGGTGACAGACTACGGGGTAACGTGGCCCCTTGTCATTCCAGTGAGGCGGGTTATGGGTAGCACCTGCTGGCAGCTTTCCTGGTGGATGAATGGCACTAGACCTTGCAATCCACATTGCAGGCAGCCAGTTCTGGCTCAGTCAGCTTCATGGAGCTCATTAAGTCCCACCAGTAGCTCCTCTTTTCTATGTGCAAGGGGTCTGTCCCCTGCAAGGTCTCACATCCACAACTGCTTCATTGCCCTCCTTCTGTGCTGCTTTTCTTGAATTTCCTGTTTCTGTTAATGGGCACCACTATTGCCCCAGTGGTCCAGGCTGGAAGAATCAGAGTCATCTTAGCTTCCGTCTGTGGCCTCATCTGCCTGATCTAGTTCACTGAGTGCAAACTTCCTCACCTGTCACCCCCTCTCCTTGCTGCCAGACGTGGCCCAGCCGCTCATTTCTGCTCTCCCATCCTATTAGCTATATGTCCTAGTGGGTCCCCCTGCCCCTTAGGCTCTTCTCCTCTTTTCAGTTTCCCCCTTCTCTCACCCCTCTTTCAATCTATCAACAAGGCCTTTCAGCTCCCTTTAAAGATATCCCTAAACTGACTAGCCTCCGAGGACTTTGCCTCTCAGAGGGTGGATAGCAAAGGTGGGCCCGCTTGTGCTCCCCTAGAATTCTTCATCTTAGCCTGACTGATCAGTAATTTCAGCACTGTGCCTTACTTAGAAATCTCTAGGAACTTCTCAGTGCATTTATAATAAAATCCAAACGACTCTCCCTGGCCCTCGAAGTCCTAAGTAATGTAGCCCTGCCAACTTCTCTGACATCACTCCCTCCACTGTCCCCTCACTCATGCTGCTCTACCGCACTAAGACCTTGCCTTTGCTCACCTCCACGTTGGGATCCCTTCCTTTTCCATGGCCTGGAAGGTTCCCCCAGGTCTCTGCATGGCTTGCCTCCTCCTAGAGTACAGGTCTTCACTCTAACATGGCTTGCTCAGAGAAGCCTTCTCTGACCCTTCAACTTAAGACCATTCTCCCCTAATTTCTATCACTCTATCTTGCTTGATGTTTTTTCCTTTATGACACCTTGCTATCTGAAATCATCTTGTTTATTAATTTTCTTGTTTGTTGTCATCTATTCCCCTACAATAAAAATATCATGAGGTCAGAGATTTCAGCTTGTGTTCCCAGCAGCTTAAACTGTGCCTGGGTTTACATTACTGGGTTTTTAGTAGCTATGGAAAGAGTAAATGGATAGTGTTAGTGAATTGGCCTCCTGAGAGTGAAGCTTTGAGAGTGTCTGATCTGAAAAAAGGCTGTTCATTGTCCTTCAAGATCCTTCAAAATCTGGCCCAAACTTTCTTTATATTCTTCCCTTGCCTGGCACTCCTTCCTATCACTTGTAATCTATCTTAAGGGGGCTTTACTTTGTTTTCCACTTTCTCGCTGCTCCTTCTCACCTTGGGATTCTGTTCACATCATTTTCTCTAACCAGCAAGCCATTCGCTCATATCCTCGGTTCCTCTTAAAGTAAAGCATAGCCCACCATCTCCTCTTCTGTAAGGGGGTGGCCTTTGCACATTCCCTTGCCTGGAGAAGCCCCTTTGTTTTACACTGAATTTCCACGAGATTTGCACTCTTTTAGGCTGTAACTTGCAGGATTGTACCTAGTAATGTTAGAGTCATTCACTGCATCCTCAGTATCTAGCACCTGCCTCCTAGTAGGCACCCAATAATATTTGCTAAATGGATGAATATTACAGTTTTGTTACCTTTTTGTTTTTTTAAGATGGAGTTTCACTGTTAACCCAGGCTGGAGTGCAATGGTGCGATCTCGGCTCACGGCAACCTCCACCTCCTGGGTTCAGGCAATTCTCCTGCCTCAGCCTCCTGAGTAGCTGGGATTAGAGGCACGCGCCACCATGCCCAGCTAATTTTTTGTATTTTTAGTAGAGACGGGGTTTCACCTATGTTTCACCTATCACCAGGATGGTCTTGAAGTTTTGTTATCTTTTTACACTGTAAATGTCCTGGAAGGGTCTATTTTATTTATCTGTGTAACCTCCCACAGCATCTAGCATGCTTGTTGAATGAGTGAATGAATGAAAGCTATTATTCCCAACTCCAGGTGTAGTTCAACTCAAATAATGAAGAAATCTCCCAGTTGTCTGAGCCATCTTTTGACATTCCTTCTCCCTTTGGGCATATTGTTTTCTTTACATCCCTATTAATGCTGTACTCAGAATAGCAATACTAACAACTGATGACTGTGGTATGTGGAATTCTAAGACCATCTGCCAAGATTCCTAACTACTGGCATAACCATGTTTTCCCCATTATTTAAAACATTAGGTACTGGTGTGCAAGGAATTTGAAGATATATTTAAGGTACTGAATCAGTTGACTTTAAGATAGGGAGATTATTCAGGTGGGCTGGACCTAACCACTTGAGCCCTATCAAAGGAGAGAACTTTCTATGCTCACAAAAATAAGTCAGAGATTTGAAGTATTATGGAATTGGATGCACAAGTATTTCTCTGTTGTTAACTCTGACGATGCAGGGGACCATGTGATAAGGGATGTGGGTGGCCTCTAGGCCTTGAGGATGACCCCCACATGACAGCTAGGAAGGAAATAGGACAACAGTCATACAACCACAGAAAACTGAATTCCACCACAACCCACAGGAGCTGAGAATCAGATTCTGCTCAGCCGCAGATGAGAACCATACCTGAGGCAACACCTGAATTTCAGTCTGGTTGGATCCTGAGTGGAGAACCCAGCCATGCTCTGCCCAGACTTCCGGCCTGTAATCCCAGCTACTCGGGAGGCTGAGGCAGGAGAATCGCTTGAACCTAGGAGGCAGAGGTTGCAGTGAGCTGAGATTGCACCACTGCAATCCAGCCCGGGTGACAGTGTGAGACTCTGTCTCAAAAAATCAAAAACAAAAACAAAAACCTTTGTGATAATAAATCTATGTTGCTTTAAGTTGCTAAGTGTGGCAGTTTTTGTGACACAGCCATAGGAAACTGATACAGTGATGAGGATGAAGGCACAGGGAAACAACCTTCAAGAAGGACTGGAGGAAAGAGCGCAACAGCACTCCCTACATTTTGTGGCTCTGCCTTATGACTCTGAGTCTTTGGCTCCAAGCTCCACAACAACTAACAACTACAGGTCTTGATCTGTCCCTGACCACTCAGGTACCCTCTAAGAAAGAGGATTGAGACATGATTAATGAATGAACGTCTTCTTTTTGTCCGGTTTTTCCTTTTAGGCTTAGAATAGAGGCATATGCTCTTTTTCCACTGATCCGCCCTCTAATAAGCGTACCGACCTGAGACAATTGACCTTAAAAAATAAAAATAAGTAACCAGCCCCCAGAGCCCTTGCAGGCAGCATTAGCATTCTTCAGTCTCCCTGGGTTGTGTCCTGGGAGTCTCAGAGAAATGAATCTTATTATTAGTCTGATGCCAGTGACTGCTCCTGACAGCTCCCTCCTCCCTCCCGCAGCTGCTGCGCCAGCACAGGTGTCATGAAGCTGATGGCTCCTCCGGTGTGGGAGGGGGTGGGGAAAGGTGCATTAAGCCATCAGTTCCAAGCCCAGTGCAGGCTCTTGGGGAACTTGACTCCCATTACATGTCAAAGGAGCCCCCAGATCTGTGTTCCTGGACTTTCTTAGGCAGATTTCTCTGGTAGAGTTTAAGACAGGTCATTCAGAGGTCTTCAGCACCCCACCTTTTAGTCATGAGATCTGTCCTCCACACAGAGGCATGCATAGAGTGTATGTGTATTTTTTTAAATTATGAAGTGAACAAATGTGTAAAAAGTAATCATGAAACAAACACTGTCAGCCCCTCGGAAGGTCTCTCATTTTTCCCTTTCCAAACACATTCTCTTACTCCTCGCAGGGAGATAATCACTATCCTGAAGTTATGAAAATTACTTGCTTGCCTCTAAGAAAATACCTAGTTTTCACATCTGTATATGCATCTCTAAGTCTTCCTTTGCCTATTTACAAACTTTGTGGAAATGGAAGGTGTGCCCTTTTTTGCATCTTGCTTCTCAATGTTATATTTTAACTATAGTTCATTTTCATTGCTAATTAATATTCCATTTTCTGAATATGCCACAATTTACTGATTTTTATCATAATGGTCATTTCATTTAGATTGTTTTTAGCATTTGACTATTTAAGCTGCACTGAAATGCACATTCTGGTACACATGCACCAATTTACACAGGCAGGGGTTTAGCCAGGACATGTGCGAGAGCATGGCAGTGAGTGGATATGGTGTGTATGTGTCTCCAACCTTACAGAGTATGTCACCCTGCTTTCCAAATTGAATTCAAATGCATCCCCCAAAACAGCGGATTTGATTTTCTGATTCTCTACATTTTTTGCCAGCATCAGGTGTATTCGTTTTCTATTGCTGCATAGCAAATTGCTGCGAGCTTTATGGCTTTAAACGACTTAAATGTATCACCTCACTGTTTGCCTGGGCCACAGTGTGGGCACAATTTAATGGGGTCCTTTCTTTAGGGACTCCCCAGGCTACACTCAAGGCATCAGTCTGGGGTGGGGTATCACCTGAGTCTCAGGATTCTCTTTCAGGCTCCCTTGACTGTTGGCAGAATTCAATTCCTTGCAACTGGAAGATGCATGGAGACAGCATTGGCAAGGCCAAAAGAAGCATGCCTCTCTGACGTTCTGCCACCTTCTAAAGGCACCTTTGACTAGGTCAGGCCCACTTGGAATAGACTCCTTTTTGATGAACTAAAAGTTGATGGGCTGTTAAACTGATCACAGGACTGCTATCCTATTCACAGATTCTGCCCACAGTAGGGAGAGGGGATTATACAGGACCGGTACACCACTGGGTGGGAATCTTGAAGACCTTCTTAGAATTTTGCCAGCCACACTTGGTATTCTTAGATCGTTTAACTGTCAACTGTTAGATCATGTGCATTTTTTAATAACTGAAGGCAAGCAATTTTTTATGTTTATTGATAACTTGCATTTCTCAAGGTGTTTATTTCATATGCTTTGCAGATATTTCTCTAACCTGATTGAGCAATACTCTTTAGTAATAAAATAGTATCATAGATAACACTTATTGAGTGCTTATCTTTTGTTAGCCATTTACATGCATTACCTCTTTTAATATACTTAAAACACTCTGAGTAGGTTCTATTGATTTCTCCATTTCATAGGTGAGGAAACTGAAGTTCCAAGGAGTTAGGAAACCTAACAAGGGCATGTGATAGGGATGTCACTGGTTTGATCTTCCAACCAGCTCAGTCTGACTTCAGAGCCCATCCCTTAAACTCTAAGGGAACCTAGCATACTGATTCAAGGGATAAGGGTATTTGCTCCCTGCTATGATAGGCAAATGGTCTCTTATTTCTTTTATAACAAAATTTGTAACAAAAATATTGCTTATATGAGTGGAAGACTGACCCTTTATGTTGTCCAGGTTAAGCCCTGCCTCTTCCTCCTATTCTGTGGCCTCTGAACTAGCTGCTTCTCTCTCCTCCAGCCTAGCCAGCACACTGCTGTCAAATGGATCTTCTGCAGGCTCCAAGTGCACAGGTTTGGTCCTGACCAAATCCTGTGGGACAAACTGAGACTCTGGCCTCTAAGTCCCTTCTCAGTCTGACCCCAGATTCCTTCCCCGGCCACATTTCCCCAAATCCTCTTCCCTGGCCCTTGGAAATCACCAGCGTATACACAGCCCTGTGCTGTACTCCACCTTTGCCCCTATTTGGGATCTCTAGCCCCTGCTATCCTCCCCATCCCCCACCATTATACTAATCTCTCAAGGCCTACTTCAGTTTTCATCTTCTGAATCAGTCACCCCTTAACCCCCTCTCCTACAGAGATCTTTTCCTCCATCTTATGAGTTCCCATAGCATTTATAATTTTTACTCTTTGACACTTCGTCAAATCTGTCTTGATAATACTACTAAGTTTTTTACATGTCTCAATGAAATCACTTGCTGATTCCTGATCGGTTATCTGCTGAATGGTTTCCAGTCCTTATCTTACTTGAACTTTTCCTAGCATCTTATCCTGGGAAACAAGGACTCATTCTGGAAATTTGCTTTTCTATTGGTTTCCAGAACATCTTTTTCTCCTCATTTTCTTCCTCCTTTGGACAGTCCTCTTTGCCCATTCCCTAAATGGCTGTTCTTTGGGATTCTGTCTCTGGCCCTTTCCCCTGCTACTTCTCGGTATTATAGCCCTCCTGCACCACCCCCTCATTGGACTCCCTCTTCCACTGGACTCCCTGAGGTCAAGCACAGTGTCCAGTCTTTATTACATCCCCAGGGCCCAACCCAGACACCTTCAGAGCAGGTACCCTGTTGCTTCATGTGGTGCGTGAGTTCCCACAGTCGCTCTGACACCGCAGTGCATGTGGCAGGTGGTCTTCACCTAGCTCCCAAAACCAGACGTGGAAGCTCAAATCAAAGAACTGATATTTGGACTCTGAGTTTCTATCCTCAGAATGTTTTTACATCTCCTCATTTGGTCTCCATTGGAATACTGAATGTATGAGTTCATTTGTTAAAATGGTTTCTTGATCTCGGCACTGTCCAGGGTGCTAGAAGAGCCATGGAGAACAAATACTCCATTGCCAGGTTCGATAACATTGGCATTGCACCTGCTACTCTTATTCCCATTTGAAGCTGAGGACAGAAAGGCCCTGACAAATTATGTTCCCCGTGGTTACTCTGTTGGTAAGCGAAGGATCTTGAACTTGAATCCAGACCTTCTTACCCCAAGTCCATATTCTGTTATGCCAACTTTCATGGCTAAAAACCTGCCAAACCCTGAAGGTCAGTGGAAATACATTTTTCTTGCCATGAGTGGTTTGCAAATTTTGTCATTTCCCGAAAGAGAAACAGAGAAGCAACAATAAATGTTTGAAGCAACACTTGGCCCTTTCTCTCAGGTTCTTTTGCGTCGAATGGCCCAGGTTCTAGGGAGATTTTATTTTATTTTTTCCAATAACGATCCCAAAGCTCATCCAGGCCTGAGGGATTTGAAAACCCTGGCCAGATAACCCAGAACCCCCAATCTCTGACCATGGTCGAGAGGGTAGAGAGGTATAAGCAGTGTGTCTCTCATATCCTGCACAGTTTGCACACTTACTGCCTTTCTCTGAGTCCTGGGGGCCTTGTTGCCTGGATCTCCACCCCCAACCCTGCTAACTTCCCTTGGAAGAAAGCAAAGGTTAAATGAGATCACACAGCCAGGTGGATGCCTGGATTCACTTTCCCTGGGCTAATTATGGAGCTACATTAGATAAAAGTCAACATATGTTGTAAAAGGCACTGTGTATCATTGCTTGACAGTTTCTAACAATGTGCTCATGTAACAGCTGTCAAAGGCAGTGCTAGAAATGAGTAATATGTTGATTTATGTATATCAGATCTGTCCTCACGCTCTGTGGTGGAGCGGACCAGGCAGGCTCAGCTCTGTGGGTGGAGACTCCAGGAGGGGCAGCCAAGGAAGGAAGGAAATTCCCTCAGTTTCAGAAGTGCCTGGAAGGAATGGCTGAAGCCTGAAGCAGCTGCCACTTGCTGAGGTCCTTTGCAGAAAAATTGCCTAGGGGACATCTGTTCCCTTTTTACAATACAGAGAAGAGTAAAATCCGTCTCCTAAGGAGCTGGGCTGCCAAGGTAACCTCCTGGGCTGTCCTTGGCCTCTGGATTGGGCGGAGGGTCATGCCATGGAGGAACTGTCTGCCCCATTCTATATGGCTTTTGGGAAAGGGGGTTCCTTTTAAAGTAACTGCTTTGAATTTTCTTTATAGCCAGGGCATTTAAAACTATTTATTTAAAAGATATTTAACTGACAAATAAAGATTATATATATCTAAGATGTACAACATGATGATTTGTTATATGTATACATGGTGTCATGTTACCACAACCAAGTTAATTAACATATCTATCACCACCCTTGCTGATTTCCAGCATCTGTTTATCTTGTGACTGAAGGTTTGTACCCTTTGACCAAAATCTTCCCATTTCCCCTATGCTCCCAGCTACTGGTAACCACTGTTCTACTCTCTGCTTCTATGATTTTGACTTTTTAAGATTCTACATGTGGCTGGGCATGGTGGCTCATGCCTACAGTCTTAGCACTTTGGGAGGCTCAGGCGGGCAGATCGCCTAAGCTCAGGAGTTCAAAACCAGCCTGGCCAACATGGTAAAACCCTATCTGTACTAAAGATACAAAAAAATTAGCTGGGCCTGGTGGTGGGTGCCTGTAACCCCAGCTACTCTGGAGGCTGAGGCAGGAGAATCACTTGAGTCTGGGAGGCAGAGGTTGCAGTGAGTGGAGATTGTGCCATTGCACCCAGCATAGGTGACAGAGCAAGATTCTGTCTCAAAAAACCAAAACCAAACCAAACCAGATTCTACGTGTAATTGAGATAATATAGTTTTTCTGTCTCTGGCTTATTTCACCTACCATGATGTTATCTAGATTCACTCCTGTTATGCAAACGGCAGCATTTCCTCCTTTTTATGATGGAATGATATTCAACTGTGCATAGATACCACATTTTCTTTATCCGTTCATACAGCAATCGATGGACACTTCGGTTGTTCCTGTATTATCTTGGCTGTTGTAAACAGTTCTGCAGTGAACATGGGAGGGCAGGCATCCTTTCACCACACTGATCTCATTTCCCTTGGGTACGGACCCATCGGTGGGATTGCTGGATCACATGGTAGTTCTATTTTTAGTTTTTTGAGGACTTTCCGTGCAGTTTTCCATAATGGCTGTGCCAATTTACATTCCCACCCACAGTGTGCCACGGCTTTCTTTTCTTGACCTACTTGTGACCCGCTGATCTTTCATCATTTTGATAGGAGCTATTCTGACAAGTATGAAGTGATATTTCATTGTGGGCTTTAATTTTTTTAGACAGTGAGTCACTCTGTCACCCAGGCTGGAGTACAGTGGTGTGATCTCAGCTCTCTGCAACCTCCACCTCCCCAGTATCAGCAGTTTTCATGTCTCAGTCTCCTGAGTAGCTGGGATTACAGGCGCACACCACCACACCCAGCTAATTTTTATGTTTTTAGTAGAGATGGGGTTTCACTATGTTGGCTAGGCTCGTCTCGAACTCCTGACCTCAAGGGATCCACCTTGTGTTGGGATTACAGGTATGAGCCGCAGCACCCAACCTCATTGTGGTTTTCTTAATGACCAAATGCAATTTTCTTATTTGTTTTGTATTTTTCCCCAACTTACATTAAAAGAGGAGGTCAACCAAGTTTTCTCTTGAATTGAAAAAGCTGTCTCTGTTTTCTATGTGGTTTTCTTTTTTTTCTTTTTTTCTTTTTCTTAACTCTCTCTCTTTTATAAATTGCATTTTAGGTTTTGGGGTATATGTGAAGAACATGCAAGATTGTTGCATAGGTACACACAAATCACAGTGTGATTTGCTGCCTTCCTCCCCATCACCTACATCTGGCATTTCTCCCCATGGTATCCCTCCCCAACCCCTTGCTGTCCCTCCCCTATTTCCCCCTGACAGACCCCAGTATGTGATGCTACCTTCCCTGTGTGCATGTACCTCATTGTTCAACACTCACCTATGAGTGAGAACACCTGGTGTTTGATTTTCTGTTCTTGTGTCAGTTTGCTGAGAATAATGGCTTCCAGGTTCATCAATGTCCCTACAAAGGATACAAACTCATCATTTTTTATGGCTGCATAGTATTCCATGTGTATATGTGCCACATTTTCCCTTTCCAGTCTATCATTGATGGGCATTTGGGTTGGTTCCAGGTCTTTGCTATTGTAAACAGTGCTGCAATGAACATACATGTGCATGTGTCCTTATAATAGAACAATTTATAATCCTTTTGATAATACCCAGTAATGGGATTGCTGGGTCAAATTAAATTTTTATTTCTAGTTCCTTAAGGAAT
>JAPYYA010001993.1:0-14515 GCA_028533165.1 Leontopithecus rosalia | reverse complement strand
ACACACTAAGGAAAGGAAATGGATTATTGCCATTAGATATTTCAGGAATTCTGAACTATGATTTCAAATGTAACCGCTGTCCAACCAGAAACAGTAAAATCAGTGGCTCCCTATGAAAAGTATTCACAGGACAAAAGCTTCCGGATAAGACACACTGCCCCTTTAACAGGGAGTTGTTGAAATTCTGCTCCTAAGAATATAGAAGTCCTTTCTCTCTCCATTGCTAGTGCCCTGATAAGCCCAGCCAAGCAAGGCCAGTCGCTTTTTTTTTTTTCCGAGCAAACAACAAACCACCCGCACACCCACGCAGAAATCCAACGCACCCAATGGGGATATGTCAGTAGAGGGAAATGGCATTGGAGATGCAGCTGGAAATCCATGCGTACTCAGAGCACCACATTTCTGATGGCACAGAGGGCTAGTGCCCATGGTGGCCTGTACTCCAGCAAGGTGGAGGGCGGAGAGGCCCTCCTTCTCTAAACATGAGACCCTACAGCTTGTGCGGGTACTGGACACAAATGGCCTAAACCAGTCATTACGCATGAATGCAGGAATCACAGCGCCCAGTAAACGCACATCTCACATGTCACATCACGACCCTCCCTCCGTCACACGTCCTAGAAAGGGTTTGCGGGACGGTTTGCTTCAAAAGGGGCAACTGAGTCTCCCTTGAAAACCCTCCAGTCACGGTGTTTCCTGCTGTGCGGTGGGAGAGGAGGTGGGGAAGGAGGTGATGCCAAGAACACGGTGATTTCTAAACCTGTTGAACAATGATTAGAGCCCAAGTGTAGTCCCGCCGGCTACCAATGCCCGAAGCAAGTCTCGGCATCCTCTTTCTCCGCTGAAAAAGACCACCCGCAAGAAGGGAAAGAGAACAACGCCACCCCCAAACTGCGCCACCGCCATTCCCACACCCGGGAGCTAAGGGCGGCGGCGAAAATCACCGGCTTCCTCCGAAAGCCCCACTCCCGGCCGGCCCAACCCAGGGATTCCAGTCCCAAGACACCCTGGCCTGTGCTAGGGGACAGCTTCGGCGTCGGCCTCTCGCTCTCTCTCTACAAATCTCTCGCCCACCCTCCCGCTCTCAGTTTCTCCCGCGCGCTCGCTCGCTCTCAGTCTCTCTCACGCGCGTTCTCGTTCCGGAGCCGGTTCCCGCCGTCCAGGAGCCAGCGCGGGGCCTCCTTTCCTGGGCCTTAGAAACGCAACGCGGCCCGCCCAGAATTGAAGGGTTAAGACCACCGAGAGGAGTCGCCCTCCGGCGGGTTAGAGGCGCCATAAAGCGGAAAAGGGCGTAAGCGAGTACGAGCGGAAGTCACAGGGATGCGACGCTGCTAAAAACCTGAACCTTTGATTAGCTGCTGCGGGCGGCCGGGGATCCGAGAGAAGAATTAGGTGTGTGTGCGAGAACTGCTCAGTGGCTTCTCTAGACTCATGCCGCCCAGGTCGCCTACGAAGGGAGAAGGCGTGGAGATCACCAATTCCGGAGGAGCGCCGTGGCCTTCCCGGAGCGGCCCTTTTGGAAACGTGGCTCGTGGGCGGCATGAGAGCTTCCGGAGGTCATAGGAAGAGAATCCACGCAGCGGAAGTTCACAGGCGAGGGACTTGCGAACTAGGCGGGCTGGATGGAAAGAGGCCGACTTCTGTGATTGGCTGGGAGTTTTGAGCTAGGGCGCGCCCCTAAGAACCGACACCTGCTGTCTCATTTTCATTAGTGTTTTTGCATGAGCGATACATACACCTTGGTAAAGACATAAACTGACCAATCCGAGACATTGAAATTACTCAGGTTACTGCCGTAGGGTGAGCGCCCCAGAAGTGGAAATCACACTGTCAGGGTAAATGGACGGGGGAAGTGGGTGTGTCTTCCATAGGAAGGAGTAGACAGGTTTTAGTGGGGAGATTTATGGGGTAGGAGTTTTTTGTAATTAGCGGAATTCTCAGCTAGCTGAACAGGGAATGTTTCTCTCTCTGCCTAGCTCCTTTCTGTAGGACACACTTCCCGTCTAAGAGAATCATTCCTGAGACAAAATAACAAGGTCTGCCATTTGGGAGTCATGGCACAGAGTAGAGAGCCAGCAACCTTTCTCTAACTCCCATGGAGAACATAGGTCCTATAAAGGTCAGCGATTTCCCCTAACACGAAAGTGCCTAACCTCTCTCTGTGCCTACAGTGCCTCATCCGTAATAGCATGGCACAGAGATTTCTTTACCATGGTGTATTTCAGGAATCAAGTGACATGCAACAAGGTCTGTCCTAGCAGATACACGGATAGTACATTCCTTTTTAACCCTGGGAGAAGCCGCCTCATGAACAGCAGTTTATAATTTTCAAAAAGTAGTATTTTGTGGTCTAAATGAAGGAAGGAAAATCAATCGTTATCCTAAAATATTATCTTAATTTCATTTTACAATTGAAGTAACTGAGCCACAGAGAGCTTAAGTAACTTTCCCAAAGTCACACAAGAAATAAATGGTGGAGTTACAATTTAAATCCAGTTGTCTGTGGCTTCATCCCCTTCGTACTGTGCAGCCATACACTGTCATTTCCAAATGCACACAAGTGGCTCGATCCTCCCTGAGTCTACAGATTTTCTGCACTAACTCACAACCCGACAGGCCCGTTGCACTCACCTCCTCCCATCCAGCCTCCTGGACAGTGGGAGATGACTTCTCAAAGAAGAGAGTGTTAGACATCCTTGGTCCCAAAGGCCCTACCCAAGCCCTGGAGAGAGAGGTGGGCTTCAAGAGGAAGATTAGAGGATTTGAAGGGAGAGTGTGTTTGTCTGAAGGACAGGCTGATGGACTATTACAGCACACATGTGATAATAAACACCTGTTACTTTGAAAACATAAATTCAAAGTAACAGGTGTTTATTATCACATGTATTACTTCTTTAGTATTGGCAATACATGCCGAACGGTGATGATACCCAAAGCAGATAGCTAAAGTCAAGCCACTATATGGGCAAATTGAGACAGTCCCATTTTACTTGGGAGGAGCTCACAAGAAAATACCACTGTGCAGTATAAAAGGAGAACCTTCTCCTAGACTCAACAACTGAAACAAATTAGTCATATTTTCTAATTATTCTTATTCTCCTGTTACAAATAAGGTGTGGTAGGCACACAGAGGTTAGGGCAGCTCTGTGAAGTCATTCAACTCGTATGTCTTTAGGTCCCAGAGCAAGGACTACTCAGCATGTCCCAAAGTGAACCCACCCATTCCCACTCTCAGCACACCTGCCCCTCCTCCTTTGCTGCCTGACACACTGACAGGCTTCTACGCAGCAGCTTGTGCCAGAGATCTTGAAAGCCATCCTTGATTGCTACCTCTCTCTCACCACCCCCACAGTGACCGAGCCTGGCCAGTTCAACCTCCCAAGTCTTTCTAAGTGAGATCTTGACACTCACTCTTTTCCATCACCACAGGAAGTTCCGCAGTCCAGTCACCCTCATCTCCCTCCTTGATGACCACCAACAATTCATAGCTCATCCTCTTGCTGCCAGTCTTGACCCCTTCCACAAATTCTCTGTCCCAGTGTGTGAGGCACCTTTCTTAACTGCTGATCTGGTCATGTCAAACCTTTTCAAATTCTACTAGGGCTGTCTGCTGCCCTTAGGATAAAGTCCAGCCTCCTGGATTACGGACATCAGGCCTTGGCTATCCCCAAATGCATCCTCCGTAGCAGATGCCTCCTCCTGGTGCACCCACCCTCAGTATTACACATTCTAGACCTCTCTGTGTTCATCAGTCAGCCAACACTTGGACTCTCTCTCTAGTGTGCATGCTCACTCTCTGGCTCTCCCTCTCATGTCCACCACCTCACACCCCCACTTCCCTCTGTCTGGCCTGTACTTGCTCCATCCCCCTCTGCCTTATTCCCCCTTACCTTCAGCTCTCAAGTGAAGGAGAGCAAATTCTGCTTTACCTAGGGAGGATATGAATCAAAAGGCACACTTAGTGGGTTTGTTATTTTTACTCAATAGCATATGATGGGGATTCGTGAAAATTCCCCCAGTGGGCCAACCAATTGGAATTTCACCTCAGAGTAGGGTTTTAGGATAAGTTTACTTGCAAAGAATAGGATGCAGGAAGATAACTGAGGAAGGTGACAGGTTCATTTGCCTGACTATAGCAATTATTTCACTGTGTATGTGTGTATAACATGTTTTATACCTCAAATATATACAATAAAAATGTAAATTATAATAAAAATACACAACATTCATCTCTCTATTCCTGTAGACACATCATTGTGCGAATGTGGAGTTTGGAATTATGGCCCCAGGTTCAGTAGCATGAAGTGATGTGGGCTGAGGACCTGCCTCACATCTGGTCCTTCCTGCCACAGAGTGGACTGTGAGGCTTAGCTTCATTCACTACCGCCTGTTATTTTAGCTCCTAGCATGGCACACCTGAGTATGAACAGAAGCGTCTGCTTTGGACATGTGGACAATAACAAAGGAAAGATGGAAATGGCCCCAGTCTTGCCACCAGCAGCCCAAGCCTGAACACTGGCTTGAGGGTACACTGGACTCACACTGTCCCGGCACGCTGGCCCCGCACGCTGATGTGCCCCTAACATGGCAGAGTGTGAATGGCTATTCCTGGAGCCTGGCTGTTGAGGACCTACTGTGTGCCATGCATGTACAGTGTTGATTTTCCAAAGACCCAGAGAGGTAATTATCAAACCCCCATCAACAGATAAGGAACCAAGCTGAAAGAGATCAGGGCACCAAAGCAGAAAAGGCTGGATTTGGGACTCCCATGCGGGTTCTCTCAGACTCCAAAGGCAGGCCTCTTTAAACTCATGACAACATACTTTGCTTATGTTTCCCTTGCTGAGATGCAGATATTATTCCGTAATGGGACAGTTAGTCTGTTCCCAATACCACATCCACCTGTGTGAGATCCAGGCCCCTGGCAGGGCATAGCCACCCTGGAAAGTTCTAACACAGTCCATAGGAGCTGCCCCGGAGTCCCTTGCCTCACAGCTAACAGTTGAATTTAGTTTCTAGGGCTCCCCCAGGAGGCGCTTTGCCCTATCGCATAGATACTTGCAATCTACCCCCCGCCCTAAATTACGTCTCCATCCTCACTTTATTTACCAGATAAGAAGAATCTAGAGGCAAACAGAGCAGAGGCAGCGTTGTTAGTAGCTGCAACACAGCTGTGGAGTTGATCAGACTACAAATATAGTGTGAAAATCAACAGACTAAGGATGGGAATCTGGCTTCTCCTGTTCTTCAGCTCTGGGGGCTGTAAGCTGTGTGGAATCAAAGTGCCTGCCGCCCACACCTCTGCTCCCCTGAAGAGTCTATCCTGACCCAACCTTTGCACACACACATCCTTCAGGTGAGGGTAGGGTGCTTTCCTGTGTGCTTCTAGGGGACTGTGGGTTACACTCTACCATGGCTCTCCTTACCCCCACCAGTGTGGAGGTCATCTGCCAGAAAGGATACAGCCGAAAGCATCCCCTTGTCCCTAGCGTGTCTAGTCGGCCCTCAGAACAAGTTTATTCAGTTAATAAAGGAATTTCACCCGTCGTACTTGGTCGGTTCTGGCTATGATTGTAGCAGCTCTGCATTAGAAATGCTCCAGGAGAGTCCAGTGAACAGAGGACATCTGTGCAATGAGATTCTCTTCTTGGAGTTGGGGGGAAAGGTTGTAACTTTCCTCCCTTCCCTAATTCCGGAACTCCTAATAAAGAGGCTACAGTATTATTTGAGACAGAGAATCACTCTGTCACCCAGGCTGGAGTGCTGTGGCACAATCTCAGCTCACTGCAACTTCCACCTCCTGGTTTCAAGCGATTCTCCTGCCTCAGCCACCCAAGTAGCTGGGATTACAGGTGCGCACCACTAGGCCTGGCTAATTTTTTTGTATTTTTAATAGAGATGGCATCACCATGTTGGCCAGGCTGTTAGTCTTGACCTCAAGTGATCTGCCTGCCTCACCCTCCCAAAGTGCTAGGATTACAGGTGTGAGCCACCAAACCTGGCCAGAATTTTTAAATATGTGTCGGCCAGTATGTTACTCCACCAGGCTCAGTTCTGGCCTCCCAGTGGGACTACAGTGACGGGTTCACCAAACTGTCTGAGTACCCCACGGCAAGTGCACGTGGACCTCCCACAAGATCTGTAGGGAAGGAGGACTGTTGACTGAGTTCCAGCCTCCTAATCAAGTATGTGGTTCTGTGGCCACAACATAGATGTCCGTGGTGACAAGGACATGAACACCTGGATGAGCATGTCTGTCAAGTCTGAGTGGGCTGCGTAAGCTGCCCTGCCTGTCCTAGCCTGTTGCCCAAGCCCTCCTGGTTCTGACTGCTCCTGCCTGGGTCCCACCTTCGCCTGAACTCTGCAGGCTGCACAGATGTACTTTCGGCATCTGTGGCCCTTCATTGTCCCTTTCTGTCTCACTGGCAGAGCAGAAGCCTACCTGGTCCAACAGGATCTCGTCCCTGTCACCGTGGCACCTCCTGCCTTCTGTTCAGCTTCCTGCTGGTGCGCTGGTGTCCTTGTGGTATGTGCACTGTGTCGGGATGACTCAGCCTCTGACTTTTATTCCCAACTGGTCCCTCTGTCTGGAAGGCCTTCACCACAGATATCTGCCTGACTGACTCCTCCCCCTTCACATCTTTGTGAAAATGTCACCTTTTCAACCCAGGCTACCCTGGTCACTCTGTGTCATAATTAACCTGCAGCCCACCCAGTTCCTCCCCCTATTCCCAGTCCATGTACCACCATCTGGATATTTTTTAACAGAACCCCATCACCTTTGTAAACTAAAAATAAAATTGTAAGCCCCACCCACCAGCCATCTGAATGACCCTTCCTCTAGGCCGAGGCCATTCCATAGTTAACCTGAAAAACTAGTTCAGGCCATGATGGGAAGGGTGGGTCAGACATGCGTCATTACACCCTTCTCCCTACGAAATTCAGGCACAACTGACCAGCATTTCTGTTATCTTAAGGAAGAGATCTTAAGGCTTTAGCAATAAGATGCCAAGTTCAAGCCTGACTAGCACAGCATCACATTACAAATAGGCCCTGAAAGAAGTCAAAGTATTTCACCCATATATTTCAACAATATATTTCTTTGACACATTTTGAAATAGCCCTACAGAGCCATCACTTCTGAGGAAGTCTACATTCTGTAGAGAATCCCTTTTCCTTTCTAGGTCTTTTTCCTGACCTAGGAGAGAATTAGTGAAGAGTCCAGCACCTTTTGAAGTCTGATAAGAAACATTTACAGCCTATACTCTCTGAAACATGCTACCTCGGAGCTTCATTGGCATAGGAACCTTGGGCTCCACAATGCCATATCTTAATCCAGACACTCCCTCCTATGGGTTGGAGGTCTTTAGATAAACTCAAGCAATTGCCAATCTGAAAATCTTGGAATCCACCAATGACCTGAAAGACACCCCCCTGCCCCGCCAATCTACAACTGTCCTGCCTTTTCAGACTGAACCAATGTACATTGTACATGCAGTGATTGATGTCTTACGTCTCCCTAAAGTATATAAACCAAAGCTGTACACTGACGACCTTGGAGATGTTTTGTCAGGACCTCCTCAGGTTGTGTCAGGGGCACATCCTTAACCTTGGCAAAATAAACTTCTTAATTGAAACCTGTCTCAGATTCCCTTGTGGAGGGTTTGCTGTCTGCCACCTACCACGTCCCCTTCAGGGAACATCAGATTCAGGGAAGGGATTTCTACTGATTTGTTTCCCTGATGTGTCCCCACACCTGAAGCAGTGCCTGGCACATAGAAGACCTTCATACACATTTGTTGCCTGAAGGAACACATCTGCCTCCCCCACTAGACTGTGAGACCATTCAGGGTCTCGTTCTCCCCCGTGTGACTGAGCCCTCTATGCATCCTTGCATCATAGTGCAAAGAGCCTCACAAAATAACAGAATTAAACCGTGCATGTTTTAGAGATGGAGGGGACATTCTGGGGGTAGTTTCTACTTTCTTCAGCCCAACACACATTTCTCATGAATGTTCTGTGCCCATTAGTCCTTAGACAGTCTCAGTTAGTCCTTAGACAGCTTAGACAGTCTCAGGCCCACACCTTCCCCCAGCCACCGATGGCATCAACCTGCGTCCCCTCCCTTCCCTAGCCCTGAATACTGCATTCAGAAGCTCTGTGTGTTTGGGAGTAAGGAGCCACTCTGTAGATCCTTATGATGTAAAAGTGAAGTTAGGGTTTGGGAAGATGATCCCAACAGCTAGAGTCTCCTGCCATCCCACCAGGGCACAGGGCATCCCAGGTCTGAGGCATGTGTTCTGGAGAGATGCAACAGGGACACGGTGTCCAGCTTATTTTCTGGGTGTCAGTGAGGTCTAGCAGGAGACAGACCACACGACTCAGGACCACATGGGCAGGTCCTGTTCATCCCTGAGAGAGGGGGCCCTGTTCTGTGTCTTTCGTCAGAGACACCAAAGAAACCCCTCCCCAAAATCAGATCTCCACAACTGGTGCTGAGGGAGAGCTGTGACTCTCAATAGAGTCACTTGACTGCAACCCCAGGGGTGGCTGTGAAGGACGTTGGCTGTGTAAACTCACAGGTCTAGATAAGTAAACGAGGCTGGAGTGGACAAGTCTGGGACAGCCAGCTCGAGACAAGCTCTCACTGACTGCACAGGGTGAGACGCAAACATCAGGAAAAGGACACAAACACCTCATATCTGAAATCTGCTGTGTGACAATGTCTTACATGCTGGAGATGATCTCCCAAAGAGGACAGACATTTTAATCCATGGAACATGGAACCAAAGACAGACCAGGACTCACATCTCCCACCAGTTCTAAAATATCCTACCCTGGACACAGACTCTCAAATACCTCAGGGACCCCATAGGGTGACTCACAAAGCCCAAGATACACAAACAGCATAAAAAACCCAGGAACCAGCAGCTCAGACACATCAACCCTGGACACACAACACTGAACAGTTTGCAGAACTCACACACCTCCGAGAACTCAGTGAAGGAGGACACAGACATTAAACCTGCTTGTAGATGACCGATTCTAAAATCCAGATGCTTGTGCATGTGAGCAACTTCAGAACCTGTTATGTAGAAACCCAATTACCTCACAGACCTCACACCCTGGACCCAGAAGCCCACAAAACCAGTGCTCCCACCCTGAGATGCAGACACAGAAACAGTTGAGGGGACTGGGACAGGGAACACAGAGGTCGTGGGCACAATGTGACCTGCAAGAAACACCTGGGAGACCTCTGAGTGTGGGACACACAGCACAGAGTTTACAACCTGAGATACAGCAACTACTCAACATGTCAGCAGCCTCAACGATCAGGTGTGGACTCATAACCAGAGAGGACACACTCAGGACGCAGGACCCCAAACAGATCAGACATCTTTTGTGAGTTTGGAATAACCTCAGTGTTCTAACAACCTAGGATATGGGGCCCAGGGGGCGCTACTATGTTCCATCCTTGACACAGATACTCCGGAGAGCTCCAACCCTCCTTCCTGAAATCCAGAACTTCTCCCACGCCTTGCATTCTACACACAACACCTAAAGCATATCAGACACCTCACATGCTGGGAGAAAACCCTAACCAGCCCAGAGGACTGTCACCCTGGACACAAGCCCTCCACAGCTCAGAGAACTTCCGACCTGGGACACTGCCCTCCAAATTGGTCAGAGACCTCAGAATCTGGACACAGAGCCTGAAAGAGCTCAGCAGAATGACATCTTGCAATGGAGACACCTAAAAAGTCACTGGGTACTGGACACGTGTCAGATGCAGTCACAGCAAGAGATCACCCACCCTCTTGAGGCAGACACAGAGACAGAGGGACACAGAAACAGAGTCAAAGGTAGTAATGAGGTGGGGAAAGGAATGAGGATTAGGGAGAGCATTTCTGGGCAGATTCTGTCCTTACGGAGTTAGCCTTGATCTCAGGACCCAGGCCCAGGCAGCCAAGTAACCTATTGTTTTCCAGGTGAAGAGAGACCCCAGGTTCTACCCTCAGAGGCTGTTTCTGGGACTAGACCACACCCAGCAGGGCCGGAGCAGGCCTGCATACACAGTGGAGCCTTTCCCCATCAAATTGGGGGTCCATTCTAGGTTTGGAGGGTTCATCATGGAGTAGAACCCTGTGCCCCTAAGGCCCCAGCTGCCCTTCTGCTGAGGGGCCACTGTCCCAGTGTGGGGAAGGGGTGCCTGTGCCCCGATGGAATAATAGCACGGGTCTGTGCTGCTTATCACAGTGCTGGAAGCCTCCCCCAGCCCTGGGATTGCTTGTCCACATCCTCTTTATCTGCCCTGAACAACTCTGCTTTAGCCTCCTGGGCAAGTGCACTCAGGAGGCACAGCGGACACCTGGCTTCCCTGTGCCCTCTGTGGCCTTGAACAGAGGGACACCTGCAGATCCTTTGCAAGGGAGTGAAGCAGAGGCAGCTCAAGTGGATGGAGGCTGAAGCAGCTGGCCATGCTGTGCTGAAGCTCTGTGGCACAGACCAAGAGCTGACACTTAGGGGCGCTGCTATCCCCAGCCAACTATCCTGCCTATGTCACGAGAGCCCCATCCCCCCTCCTCTCAATGCCTGATTCTGCTTTACAGGAGACGTGACATGAGGACATCCATGCTGGCTGCAGGGCTTTGTGCAAAGGGAAGAATAGACATCTCCCTACCCCATCTCTTCTAGACCAGCCCTAAGGCAGAGCTATTTGCTCATGGGTGAAAACAGCTGTCAGGCTGTGGAATTAGGGGACTGAGGTTCAAGTGACCCTGGACAGTGGGCCTGATGCTCCTGGGGACACACTCAGTGGCCATCTCTGATTTCCCTGGTGGACGTGCACTGCCGCAGGACCACAGGAGCCCAGTGTCGCCTCTCCAGCATTTCCTCCAGCGCTCTGAACACAGTCCAGGCTTAATCAATGCCTGGGAGGATGCTCTCTGACTGAAGAACCCAGCTCCTTAGCTATACTCACCCAAACAGCTGTCCCTGCTTAATGCCTAAAATCCCATATTCAAGCTGGGCACAATGGCTCAGTCCTGTAATCCCAGCTTTGTAGAGGCTGAAGTGGGAGGATCAGTTGAGGCCAGGAGTTGGAGACCACTCTGGGCAACACAGCGAGATCCTCTCTCTACAAAAAAATTCAAAATTAGCTGGGAGCACCTGGAGTCCCTGGTACTCAGGAGGCTGAGGTGGGAGGAAGGTTTGGGCCCAGGAGGTTGAGGCTGCAGTGAGCCCTGATCGCACCACTGCACTCCAACCCAGGTGACGGAGCAAGACCCTGTCTCAAAAAAATTTTTTTAAATTAAATCCCATATTTACTTATTTACAAAAGATTGAAAAGATTTGCAAACTATTCATTAGACAGGGTATTAATATCCACAACATACAAACAAGTCAAACATCTCAACAGCAAAAAATACCATCCAAGTTCAAATAGGGAAACGATCTGAATAGATATTTCTCAAAGGCAGGCATACAAATTGCCAAGAAATGTTTTTTAAAAAGCTCAACGTCACTAGTCATCAGGGAACTGCAAATCAAAACCACAGTGAGAGCTGGCTGAGATGTAGCAGGCCTGTAGTCCCAGCTACTAGGAAGCCAAGGGAGGAGGAATGCTTGAGCTCAGGACTTCAAGACCAGCCTGGGCAACATAGTGAGGCCCTGTCTCCAGAAAAGAAAAGAAATAAATGCTGGCAAGGATGCAGAGAAAAGGGAACTGTCATACCCTATTGGTGAGAATTCAAAATAGTAGAAACACCAGGGAGAACAGAAGGGAAGTTCCTCCAAAAACTACAATAGAACCACCATATGATCCAGCAATCGCACTACAGGGCATTTATTCAAAAGGAAGGAAATCAGCCATGTCAGAGAGACATCTGCACTCCCACACTGATTACAGCAGTATGCAAAACAGCCACGCTATGGAATCAGCCTAGCTGAATGGGTGACAAAAAGGTGGTACATGTACACAATGGAATACGTTTCAGCGCTAAAAAAGAAGGAAATTTTGTCATTCTCGGCAATCCTGGGTGGAAGTGGAGGGCTTTATGTTAAGTGAAATAAGCCAGGAACAGAAACTTAAACACCACACCTTGTCACTCACATGTAGAAGGTAAAAAATGCTGGTCTCATAGAAATAAAAAGTAGAACAGAGGATACTAGAAGCTGGAAAGGGTAAACAGTGGCAGGGATAGGGATATATTTGTTAAAAAAAAAATACAAAATTAGGCTGGGCGGGGTGGCTCACGCCTGTAATCCCAGCACTTTGGGAGGCCAAGGTGGGTGGATCACTTGAGGTCAGGAGTTCGAAACTAGCCTGTCCAACATGGGGAAACCCCATCTCTACTAAAAATATAAAATTAGCCAGGCATGGTGGTGCATGCCTGTAACCCCAGCTACTTGGGACGCTGAGGCAGAAGAATCACTTGAACCTGGGAGGCGGAGGTTGTAGTGAGCCAAGATCATGCCACTGTACTCCAGCCTGGGCAACAAGAGCAAAACTCCATCTCAAAAAAAAATACAAAATTACAGCTTGATAGGAGAAGTTATAGTGTTCCTATAGGATGTTCCTATAGGACGACTATAGTGTTCCTACAGCATTGTAGGATGACTATAATTAACAATAATATATAGGCCGGACATGGTGGCTCACACTTGTAATCCCAGCACTTTGGGAGACTAAGGCGGGTGGATCACCTTAAGTGAGGAGGTTGAGAGACCAGCAGGTCCAACATGGCGAAACCTTGTCTCTACTAAATATACAAAAATCAGCAATGCATGGTAGTGGCTGCCTGTAATCCACGTAACCAGGGACTCTGAGGCAGGAGAATTGCTTGAGCCCAGGAAGTGGAGATTGCAGTGAGCTGAGATCGTGCTACTGCACTCCAGCCTGGGTGACAGAGCAAGACTCTGTCTTGAAACAATAAACAAATAATATATACTTTGAAATAGCTAGGAAGACATTGAATATTCCCAACACAAAGAAATGATGAATGTTTGAGACAATCCATATGCTAATTACTCTTCTTTGATCACTATACATTATCTGTATGAAAATATCACTACTTGCCCCATATATGTATACAATTCTTATGCCAATTTATAAAATAAGAAGAAATACAATTGATTTTTGCATGCTGGTATCTTGTACCCTGAATCTGAAATACTGTGTTATATTGAAAATAACCACAGCAACATCACAACTAAAGGCCAGTTCAGCTACTGAGAAGCTTGATTCAAACCCCAACACCAATGCCCTGGCAGAAAAAGAAAAGAAAAGAAGAAACACTTCATGCAGAGGAACAAATTTAAAGTTATCCATCAGACTTTTCATCAGAAACTATGCAACCCAGAACTTTCTAGTCAGCACGTTTTTTTTTTCTTTGAGACAGTTTCACTCTGTAGCCAGAGCTGGAGTGCAGTGGTGCAATCTTGGCTCACTGCAACCTCTGCCTCCCGCGTTGAAGTGATTCTCCTGCCTCATCCTCCCAGTTTGCTGGGATTACAGTCGCCCACTACTATGCCCAGCTAATTTTTTGCATTTTTAGTAGAGTCAGGGTTTCACCATGTTGGCCAGGCTGGTCTTGAACTCCTGATCTCACATCACAATTTTTTTAAATGAAGATGACATAAACACGTTTATACAAACAGGTAAACAAACAAAAATGGGGAGAAAAATCATTGTCAACAGATTTGTCCTATAAAACATGTTAAAGGAAGTTCCTGGCTCAGAAGGAAAACAGAAAGAACTTTGGATACACACACAAAACTTAACAGTGCTGAACATCGAACAAGATTTTTTCTTTTTTTTTTTTTTTTTTGAGACGGAGTCTCGCTCTGATTCCCAGGCTGCAGTACAGTGGCACAATCTTGGTTCACTGCAACCTCAGCTACCCAGATCAAGGGATTCTCGTGCTTTAGCCTCCCAAGTAGCTGTGACTACAGGTATACACCACCATATCCAGCTAATTTTTTTGTATTTTAGTAGAGGCAGGGTTTCACCATGTTGCTCAGGCTGGTCATGAACTCCTGAGCTCAGGCAATTTGCCTGCCTTAGCCTCCCAAAGTGATGGGGTTACAGGTGTGAGCCACTGCGCCAGGCCGATTTTTGAAACAATTTTTTAAGTTTCTTTTATATAGAGAAAAGGTCTCCTTGTGTTGCCCAGGCTTCTGTCAAACCCCTGGGCTCAAGCAATCCTCCTGCCTCAGCCTCCTGAAGTGATAGGATTACAGGTGTGAGGCACCATGCTCAGCCAAGATTTTTCCTTGTAGCTAATCTCTTTAAAAGAAAATTGACGCCTGTAATCGCAGCACTTTGGGAGGCCGAGGCGGGTGGATCACGAGGTCAACAGATCGAGACCATCCTGGTCAACATAGTGAAACCCCGTCTCTACTAAAGATACAAAAAATTAGCTGGGCCCGGTGGCGCGTGCCTGTAATCCCAGCTACTCGGGAGGCTGAGGCAGGAGAATTGCCTGAACCCAGGAGGCGGAGGTTGCGGTGAGCC
>JAPYYA010001992.1:0-14517 GCA_028533165.1 Leontopithecus rosalia | reverse complement strand
CTTGGTCAATTCGGCTTTTGAAACTTGTGCATGCTTCACGAAATTCTCATGTTGTGTTTTTCATTTCCTTCAATTCATTCATATTCCTCTCTAAGTTGTCCATTCTTGTTATCATTTCCTCAAATCTTTTTTGAAACGTTTTTTCAAGTTTCTTAGTTTCTTTGCACTGATTTAGAACATGTTCTTTTAGCTCACAGAAGTTTCTCATTACCCACCTTCTGAAGTCTGATTCCATCATTTCATCACTCTCATTCTCCGTCCAGCTTTGTTCCCTTGCTGGTGAGGTGTTTTGGTCTTTTGTAGGTGGTGAGGTGTTCTGGTTTCGGGTGTTTTCCTCCGTTTTGCGCTGGTTTCTTCCCGTCTTTGTGGATTTATCCACTTGTCGTCTGAGTAGTTGCTGATTTTTCGATTGGGTCTCTGAGTAGAGGCCCAGATTGTTAATGATGAAATATTTCTGCTTCTTAGTTTTCCTTCTAACAGTCTAGCCCCTCTGCTGTAAGACTGCTGAGGTGCACTCCGGGCCCTGCTTGCCTGGGGTACACCTGTAGCAGCTGCGGAACAGTGAGGGATGCTACCAGTTTCTTCTTCTATCTTTGTCCCAGAATGATGCCCGCCAAATGTCAGTCTGATCAGTCCTTTTTGAGGTGATTATTTGGGTATACGTGGGTCAGGGAGCTGCTTGAGGAGACGGTCTGGACTTTATAGGAGCCTAGTGAGCAATTATTATACACAGGAACTGTTGTAGGCACTGCGATATAGCAGTGTCCCAAGTCCCTTAGCTCCCGTGTGGACACCCACGAGACGAGTTGGTGGACGGGAAAGAGCCCAGACGGAGCCTGACTCCCATTTCCCGCCTTGGGATTCCAATAGGTGCTTTTTCAATCAAATTGATACAATTTAAGAAATAACTGAATTGGTTGCATGCATCTTATAATGAGGAGGAAATGAGAGAGGGCCACTGTTTACTAAAATTAGTTTTATACATAAAAGCAAAAATATGCCAGATTAACCTTATGCTAATATTCAGAAAATTTTCTGAAACCCTTGCTTCCCTTTTTTGTAAACTTTTTCATATTACTAACAGTGGGAAAGTATAAGTTTAAATTTGTTATAGGTTGGTCTGTTCTCCCAGAATATTTTCTTCATTGCAAAACGATTACAGGGTCTTTAAATGGTGAATTATTACCATAATTCAGAGGAAGTTACGCTACCTTCCAACGAGTCTGACCTCTTAATAGCTTATTCACATGTGATGACGTGTGAAGTATGCTTTATTTTGTATTTTAGGAAATTGACTGGTATATTGTGCCTTTCTTTTCTGGATGTTGAATACTCAAGTTTGGAATGTTCCCAAACATAAAAGACAAAAACATAAAGCACAATTGGCTGGAACCATCTGTATAATTTTTCATAACATTCTTCCCTAATCTTTCAGAAAAGAAAAAAGCTTCATCTTTTCTTCCTATGAAATAAACAATTCTGGCCTTGATTATTACCTATCTTTATCCATACTCTTAGCCTATTCAGACATTCCATTAATTGAACTTTCCCTATAAATAAATAAAACAGGTCCCAGTTTTTAAAATGATTCATGTTATTTTTTGAATTTTTTCCAGGGGGACCCGCCAAGGGATTCCTATAATCCTAAACCAGTTATTAGTTTTCTGTAATACATAAAATTTTGTTTTTGCTCTGTGCCATCACAATGATCAACATTATGAACAAGAGGATAAGATAGCCCATAGAATCTTCTTTCCCAATGTCCTGAGTAAAATTAACCAGAGAAGTTGGCCTTTCTGAATTTGTTTTTCTTTCTTTTCAGCTTAATTGAGGTATATTTGACACATAAAAATTGTATATACTTAAGGTGTATAATATGATGTTTTAATGTACATATATATTGGAAAGTGCTTATCGCAATCAAGCTGATTAACATATCCATCACCTCACATATTTACCGTGTGTATGTGCACGCGTGCAAGGGCATTTAAGATCTACTTTCAGCAGATTTCAAGTCCGCAATACATTATCGTTATCTATAGTCGCCATGGTGTACATTAGGTCTCCAGAGCTTATTCATCCCATATAACGGAAACTTCATGGCCTCTGAATAATCTCACCAAATTTCCCCCCCAACACCCCCCCAGTTCCTAGCAATTACCATTGCGCTTTCTTCTCCTAAGGTTTTTTCCTAAGGCTTAATAACATTCCATTACACACACACACATTTTCTCTATCCTTTCATTCATCTACAGGCACAACAATCTAAGTAGATTGTTTCCATACATTGCCTGCTGTGAATTGCCTACCATGAACATGTAAATACAGCTATCTTGTTGAGAAAGTGATTTTATTTCCTTTGGATATACACTTAGATGTGGACTTGTTGGATCATATGATAGTTCTTCTTTCAATTTCCTGAGAGCTTTCCATACCATTTCCCATAATATACATTCCCATCAATAACATATAGGGATTCCCTTTTCTTCACATCCTTGCCAACACTTGTTATATATTGTCTTCTTGATAAAAGCCATCCTAACAGATGTGAGGTGATATTGCATTATGGTTTTGGTTTGTAGTTCCCTGATGATTAGTGATGTTGAGCTCATTTTCACATACCTTTGGCCATTTGTACATCTTTGGAGAAATGTCTGTTCAGATCTTGGTCACTCTGGGGCAGTGGAGAATTGGGGAAGAAATATGGGAAGGAGTTGGCTTAAGGGTTTTGGCTTAAGAGCTGCTCCTCTATCCACCTCTTTTCCTGCTAGTTTGGGGCTTTGGGTTAGGTAGAATTGGAGAAATGGGCAAATAAAAGATAACAGAAGATGAAAGATTTTATTGGAAACAGAAGAGCATAAGTCATAAATACAGGAGAGGAGGAATTGGACTGTATCTGTGAGAATGAGACAGTATGCGCTGGGGAGTTTGGGAGCATTTCAGTAGAGAAAGGTGAAAGACTGATTTCACTACCATAATGTAATATTGTGAGAAAGAGAAAAGAAGAAAGAAAAGTTTAAGTTACGTTTGATAAAATACAAATATACAAGCCATTTCTTTAGAATCTGAAGTTTAAAAATTAAATGGTTCTTCAATTCATTTGGATGATCAATTATTTTCATCTAATGTAAAACTAAGTATTAGCTATTTGATATTTCAGCATTATGTGGAGTTAGACATTTAAAGGAAGATTTTCTATTTATTTTACCTTCAGGCGAGGGCAAGAAAGTACAGCTCTAACTTGGGCTTTTATTTTATTATCTATATATATATATATACATACAGATTAAAATGTGCTTTTATTTTACTATCTGTATAGATATAGATATAGATAATGTAACAGCAGGTATTTACCGGGCCTTCTATGAGTTGGACATTTTATATGTAATATCCCTAATAATGACAAGGTAATTAATATTGTGCCCATTTTATACATTGGAGAACTGAGGTTCAGAAATGTTAATTGGCTTGTTCAGAGCCACACAGATATTAAGTGAGCCTGCTGAGGATTTTAACCTATTATATATAGTCCCCAAATCCATCAACCTTTCTACCCCATCATTCTGCTTCTCTATGCATTTTTCCTTCTAAGCAGAGAATGTAAAGCAAAAACTAGAAAGAAACAACTATTAAAATTATCCTTTCATCTTTCTACTGCCAGCATACATATTTACTTTCTAAACTTATTTTAAATCAGAGCCAGAGAACTAATATCTGTTCCATAATAGTACATAATTTAAAAGAACAATTGTATGGTTCAGTTGAATTTTGTCTGACTTATTCATATAGACACTGATTTTGATTTGCTTGGCAGGATACATTTATAGATATATGGTACCATTTATTTGTGATACTGATAGGTAATAGATATTATTCATTTTTAACACAAATCACAGGCAAATATGTGTTCTCAAAGACACAAGGATTCATACAGGATTGAGAAAAAAAAACAGTACTAAAGGCCCAAATCTCACAACAAAAGAATATCACACAAATAGGAGACAGCAAGCCTTCATTGATCATTTGTCTACCTGGGATACTATCAGCGATATTCAAATTCAACCCTCTTTGTCTTATCAGAATGTTTGTCTAGCAGTTTTCTTATGGATTATCTATTTTTGCTGAATAACTTGCAGCAGGGCTGCTAATCAAGAGAGAAAAGAAGCTGCCTTTGGTGATGAAAATTGCTTTCCAGTGACTGATTGTGCTAATCAATCTTCTGTAAGGGAAATTAGGAGTAAAAGATGGCCAATAATTGCAAAACACTGCTGCACACATGAGGAAAAATAACCCATGCACAAAGAACAGAAAGTAACTCTTGAGCAAATGTTGCAGAGTTGGCTATTTTGAAATATATATACATTGGAAAGCAGTTCTTCACAGTTTAACACCTAAGCCTTGTTTTTAATATGTGGGTAAGAACTATGCCTACCTTACTGTGGCAGTATAGTATTTGATGACACTTCACAATTGGAGAGTAATCCAGGATTTCTCTTTTATAACGAATTGAAAGTTATAAAATTGTCCAGATTGCTACTGCAGGGATTACATTTAGCCTCCGATTATTGTTTTTTTGCATGTGATAACCACAATGAATTAATGGCAGTTAAATCTTAATTTCTAATGAATCACAACTGCCAGTGCAGTTCAAGAAACAATGCATACTATTCTGTCTCTTTGTTTAGAGTATGCTTGTAAGTTCATTGTGATATTATAAGTACAAAATCAATGTTGACTCTATAGCTAGTCCTATGCAGACATTGTGAAGTGGAGTCTAAAGCTTTTATTGCTCTCCACAAAAATATATAAATTATTTTTTCCAACTTGTGCATTTAAGCCACTTTATACAACTCTGTGTAACTTAAGAGTCAGTTATATGAGCTCTGGAATAATATATATATGAATAAAATATGTA
This sequence comes from Leontopithecus rosalia, assembly GCA_028533165.1. Taxonomy (NCBI): domain Eukaryota; kingdom Metazoa; phylum Chordata; class Mammalia; order Primates; family Cebidae; genus Leontopithecus; species Leontopithecus rosalia. The sequence goes on along the minus strand of JAPYYA010001992.1, from coordinate 9,602 downwards.
AAACAATACCTGAAGTTCAGGAAATGAATTTTGGCACCTACTGTGTTTATTCAAATAGAAACAAATATTTGCAAGACTCATTAAAGCAATTAAGAACAAAAATGTTGCAAATTGAATTAGGATGTATTGCTTTAATGGAAGTCCTGCATGGCACATGGTTTGATCACACCCACTTCTTTTTGTTTTGACTTTTTCTCTTCTGTTTTCAAGTTATTGGAAATTTCTTCTATTACCAAGTCATTTGGAAATTTCTCCTGCCTAAAGAAACATTGCTTTGAGTACATTAGGCAATTTCCAGAGGATGTAACAAAACCTAAAACAGTAATTTGCAATGGGAATCTATCTAAGGTCCTGTGAAGAATTTTTTCATTTCTTTGCAGAAAATTATGAAATTATATTCACTCTTCTAATGATAAATATTTGCCTTAATAGCATCACATTTGTTTTTTATCGCTGTATTTTCATGCACAAATACTTTTTGTATTTCAAGTCAAATGATAGTGTAGTTACTTATATTATTGTAAGTCATTAAAACTCAACATGTTTAGTAACATAACTCAACTGAAATGATATTTAAAGCTATGACCATGAGTGGGTACATGTGCAGACAAGTACAATATGACTGCTATCTAGACAATGGTGATTTTAAGATAGACACATCCTGGTTTCAGAGAAGTTAAAATGTGAAAAGTGTGCCTCTTAGGATTGATGAAATACAGTAATGTATTTTCACGATAAAACTTTAGAAATAATGATGTATAATTCTTTTATTTTTCATAATGGGATCATAAGACCCAAAGAATTGGGAAAAACTATCATGTGGTGGTAGAAACTAGATGAGAATCCTAATTTTAAGGACAATTTATTTTCTCTTATTTTCTATTTTGGAGATCTGCCCCTTTTGAATGACTTATTTTTAATTTTCTTGTGCTCAAAGCTATTATTTGATTGAATGCTAATTTAGCTAATCAGTCTGTTAACCACTGATCATTGTGTTGTAACTAGAAGTTTGCATCTATTCTGTATTAAGTAAACCTGGCTGACAATACAAAATTTTCTTAATCCATTATGTAATTTCAATAACTTATTTAATTATTAGTAACTAAAGATAAAATTATCTTTGATTAATGCTTTCATCCTAACAAATTAAATATCTTCCTTTTGTAGCTTCATTTCTAGATTTCTCCATCCTATTTTGAAGGCTTACTGTAGCATAGCATTATCTAAATTACTCAATTTTATTTATATCTACTCAAAACGATATTTTTCTGATTTTTGCTTTGGTCATCATGACTGCTAATAATAAAATGCTTGTAAAGTTATTGTTCAGTCTCAGCATTTTTATGACTGCCCATGGAATCTTCTGAAAGTTAAACAATTTATTGTATTGTCTTTGACTAATATTACATAATGTACACCATACCATGTTTGTGCTTTGAGCGTTACTCACTTTTTAACATATTTGGCAAAACCAAAACAAAGGAAATCTGGAGTCACCATGTAATTGGCTATGTGCTCTTCTGTCACTATTGACTTCCTCTCCTGGCTTTAATGGTCTTAAGTTGGTTTTTAGTGGTGTGCAATAGATATTGTCACACATCACTTGCCTGTGAAGCCATTCTCAAGCAAAGTATCACCTCCATTTTTTCTCTCATGATGATATCTCTCTGATAGTAATAAAGCTTCTTCCTGAAACAGGCAACCAAATTTAAAACCCATTAAGCCAGGCATCACTGAATACATTAAAATTAAAATTATTACTATATAACAGGTGGCTGATACTGACTTCTGATTATCATGCCCCTCATATACCTACTCTTCCCAAAAAGGAAAACAAGTGCTTAAAAATACCTAAGGATTAGTAAAAATAGACTTATCAGCACCTGGACATATTTATCATCAGACAGAAAGTATTACAGATCAGTAGAAGCATGTGTAGCCATGGATCAAAAGACTAAGGAGTAATTGTATGTTGTTCAAGTTGATTTGTAATAGGTGGTAATTTCCTTTCACCTTTTCTCTGCCTTTCTAACTCAACAGACAAAAGTACTAAGGACAATCTATAACCTGGAAGCCATTTTTCCTTTGTCATAAAGACTAGTCAACAGGACATATGATATAAGCTGTTTATCATATTTCCCTTTTAAATTAAATGGCACCATCTTACACAATTGTAGTCTTATAGTGTCACAGAGATCATCTTTACTTTAGAAACTGGATGTCTTATAAAGATGCAAATGTGTTCTTATCATCTACATTAATGTCAATAATTAGAATTTTTTAAAGGTAGAAATTTGTTTCAGTTTAGAGTTGGGAATTTGGAGAAAAGAAAATAATTTAGTTGATACTTTTTCAATATAAAATATCTATTTTTTCCACTTTAAAGGAAATAAGCATAGATAAATGTTATTAACATTTAATTAATGATTAATAGCACTGCCTTTTCCATAATAATTTATTATAAGGGGAGAGAGACAGAGCAACACAGCAGAATAGAAAGCTCCACTGATCATTTCCCCTCTCCACACAAGAACACCAAGTTAACAACGATCTTCACAGGAAAAACAAGTCCAAAGGAACCAAATATCAGGTAAGCACTCATTGTACCCATATCGCTGAGAGAGACACTGAAGCTATAGAAAAAAGTCCTGGAATCGGCTGGGCGCAGTGGCTATGTCTGTAATCCCAGCACTTTGGGAGGCCAAGGCGGGTGGATCACGAGGTTAGGAGTTCAAGACTAGCCTGACCAATGTGGTGAAACACTGTCTCTATTAAAAATACAAAAAATTAGTGGGGTGTGGTGGCACGTGCCTCTGATCCCAGCTACTCGGGAGACTGAGGCAGGAGAATTGCTTGAATCAGGATCCAGGAGGCAGAGGTTGCAGTGAGCCGAGGTCGCCCCACTGCACTCTAGCCTGGGCTACAGAGCGAGACTCCGTCTCAAAAAAAAAAAAAAAAAGTCCTGAATTTTTAACACTAATCCTTCCCCATTCCGGCAGTTGTGGCATGGTGCCAAGAACATCTCGGACCTGGGGAAGGGAGAACACAGTAATTATGAGGCATTAAACTCAGTGCTGTTCTGTTAGAGCAGCAAGGAAAACCAGAACAAATTCAGCTGAAGCCTGCCTACAAAGGGAACATTTAAGCCAGCCCTAGCCGGAGGGGAATTGCCAATCCCAAGAGTCCCAACCTGAGTGCCCAAAAACTTGCCACCAAGGGCCAAAGTGCTCTGTGTTTTTAAGTAAACTTCAAAGACATCCTAGACCATTAGGACTACAACTCTTAGGAGAGCCCTAGGGCTGAACTAGACCCCAAAACAGTACACTCGGAGGCACAGGACATAATTGGCACCTTTAGGGCAGATCTTATATGTTGGCTCACTCAACAACTACACCAACTCCCTCTCCCTCACGTTCTTGTCCTATACAAGCTAGAAAGAAAAATACTTGAATTCCCAGACACACTTGCAGCTAGGGGTGGCCATGTGACACATTCTATACAAGAGTCCTTGGAGAAGGTCATCCTCTCAAAATACAAACACACTTCCCACATGTGGTGAAACAGAAAGATCAAAAGAGCTTACATGCTTGATGAGAATGTCAAGCCCCCTAATGCCATAAATGGCCTAGTCCTAGATTTTTTGTGTGTGTCAGCCACTCTTTGGAGGGTTTACTTTAACAAGTAGCTAAATGTAATCCTGATCAATGAGCCCATTCAATTTGCTAAATTCAAGTTCTATGTGTTCTCAATACTCAATTCAGATATGATTTCTATAGCTGAAAAAAAGCCTTTCCTTCTCTGAATTGACATAATAAGTGATGGCTGGGATTCATTTATCAATTAATCTTGCCCTGGCAAGTGTCATTTCTTCTACTTTACTCTGTTATTTCAGTATTTTGTATACCTGAACTATTTTCATATTTACCTATTTCAGGGCAATATCAGTGTATTATATGACTCACAAATATAAGGTACTTAAGAGAAAATATGGCTGTTTATATTTCCTTCTACTTCAGAGCCAATGATAGTTGAAAATATTTTATCACAATGTGTCCACTGTGTTATGAAATGTGGGGTTTGTAATATCTGTAAAGGTTTGGCCTAATATTGTCTTTTCCAGTAGTTCTCTATACTGAATCTTGTGCTACAGTTGTCAGGCTGTGCTGCTGACATCCTATTGCATAATGAACCTGGACACAATCCTTGCATATTTTTTTCTATGAGTCTTAGTCCATTAGTCAGTTTCTTTAAGGGAAGAAATTAAGACTTTGGTGTCTGGTACTCAAAGGGTAGCTCAGAGTTTAGTTTTTGTTGAAACTATCACTGCTTTCTCCTCTTGGAACTTACCTTTTGGCAGAGAGATAGGAAGTCCTAAAACGTTCTTTTGGAAGTCCAGAGAGAGGAAGCCAGAAAGAACTGATGTTGAGTTTTGTAATAAACTTTGAAGAATTTGGAAAATGTTCTATTTATCCCAAGATAACCTCTTGGCAGTCTTACATGGGGTACATGACAATCTTTTATTACAGTGGATTCTGAAGGCATCTACATATATCTGTGTGGGCCTGGCTCCTAAGCATGAACAAAGCCAAACCTCTATTTAGTGCCTTTGCTATACACAGACATTCATAAATATATATATATATATATATGTATATATATATATGTATATATGTATATATCCCCAACACAAACATTCATAAATATGTACACATAGACAGACGTTCATAAATACAGTCATCAACATTCATAGATACATTCATAAACACATACACATCTATAAATACACACACATTCACACACTCACGCATGTGCATAGAGAATGCCTGCACCAATCCTAACATCTCATGAATATGTTAGATCTTCAAGGTGAATGGAGAAGGAAGTGACTATACTGTTTTCAATATAAAATTTATAATAAATTTATGAATTGAGATAAGGAGCACCATGAACTAATGGCAGCTAATTTGCTTTTAAATACAATGAGAGAAACCCCAGATCTCAGATTTTTTTGTTGATTTTTAGTTTTTGTTTTGTCATATTTAATTGACAAATAAAATTTAATTGACAAACTGAAATCCAGCAAACCCACTCTGAATATATATCCAAAGGAAATAACATCAATATGTTCAAAAGATACCTGCAACCCCATGTTCACTGTAGCATTATTCACAATAGTCAAGATAGGGAAACAGAGTTTACATTGGCAGATGAATGGTTAAAGAAATTGTGGTACATATCTACAATAAAATATTATTCAGGGCTGGGTGCGGTGGCTCATGCCTGTAATCCCAGCACTGTGGGAGGCTGAAGCCGGTAGATCACTTGAGGTAAGTTCAAGACCAGCCTGGACAACATGATGAAACCCCACCTCTACTAAAAATACAAAAATTAGCCTGGCAAGATGGCATGAGCCTGTAATCCTAGCTACTAAGTGGGCTAAGGCAGGAGAATTGCTTGAACCCAAGGAGCAGAGTTTGCAGTGAACCAAGAATGCGCCACTATATTCCAGCCTGGGAGACACAGGGAGACTCTGTCTCAATATATGTATATATTATTCAGTCACACAACAAAGAAGAAATTCCTGCCATTTGAGACAACACAGATGAACCTGGAAGACAACATGTATTCTTTTTAAAAAGTTTTTAACATTTAATGTTTGTGGGTCCATAGAAAGTATATACATATTGACACAGGCATAAAATGTTTAATAATCACATCACGGTAAATGGGGTATCAATCACCTCAAATATTTTACCTTTCTTTGCTTTATAAGCCATCTGATTATACCCATTTAGTTATTTTTAATGTATAATAATTTATTTTTGACTGTAGTTACTCTATTGTGCTATAAAATACTAGATCTTATTCACTCTATTTAACTACATTTTTGTAGACATTAACCATTCCTACTTCTCCCCTAGAACCCTTCTTGGCTTTTAGGATAGCCATTGTTCTACTCTCTATCTTCCTTAGTTTAATTGTTTTAACTTTCAGATCCTGCAAATAGGTGAGAACATGTGAAATTTGTCTTTCTGTGCCTGGCTTATTTCACTTAAAATAATGACCTCCACTTTCATCCATATGATTGTAAATGACAAAGTCTCATTTTTTTATGGCTGAATAGTACTCCACTGTGTATATGTATCATGTTTTATTTAACCATTTATCTGTTGATGGACACTGAGGTTGCTTCCAAATCTTGGCTATTGTGAATAGTGCTGTAATAAACATGGGAGTGCAGATATCTCTTCAATATGGTAATTTATTTTCTTTTGGGCATTTACCTAGCAGTGGGATTTATGGATTATATGGTAGCTCAGTTTTTAGTTTTTTTTAGGAAACTCCAAATTGTTCTCCAAAGTGGTTGTACTAATTTACATTCCCATCAACAGTATACAGTGGTTCCCCTTTCTCCATATCTTTGCCAGTTTTTGGAATAAAAGCCATTTTAACTGGGGTGAGATGATATCTCATTGTAGCTTAGATTTGCATTACTCTAATAATCAATGATACTGAGCACCTTTTCATATTCCTGTTGCCTATTTGAATGTTTTCTTTGAGAAATGTTTATTCAGATCCTTGTCAGATAAATAATTTGAAAATATTTTCTCCCATTCTTTGGGTTGTGTCTTCACTTTTTTTGATTGTTTCCTTTGCTGTGCAGAAGCTTTTTAACTTGATGTCATCCAATTTGTCCCTTTTTGTTTGGTTGCTCTGCTTCCTGAGTATTACTAAAGAAATACTTGCCCAGTTCAATGTCCCAGTGAGTTTCCCGAATGTTTTCTTTTAGTAGTTTCATAGTGGCAGGTCTTAGACTTAAGTCTTCAATTAATTTTTATTTTATTTTCATATATGGTGAAAGAGGCTCAGTTTTATTCTTCTGCATATGGATATCAAATTTTCCCAGCACCATTTATGGAACAGACTGTCATTTACCCAATGTGTATTTTTGGCTCCTTTGTCAAAAATGACTTTACTGTAGTTATATGGGTTTGGTTCTGGAATCTCTATTCTGTTCCATTGGGCTATGTGTCTGTTTTTATGCCTGTCCCATGCTGTTTTGGTTATTACAGCTCTGTAGTATAATTGTATTGTGATTCCTCTAGTTTTGTTCTTTTTCCTTACATCAGTTTTAACTATCCTGGGTCTTTTGTAGTTTCATAAATATTTTAGAATTTTCTTCTAATTATTTGAAGATGTCTTTGGTATTTTGATAGGGACTGCATTGAATCTGTAGATTGCTTTAGGTAATATAGATTTTTTAACAACATTGGTTCTCCTAAACCATGAACATAGAATATCTTCTAGTTTTTATATCCTCTTCAGTTTCTTCCATTATTGTATTATAGTTTTTACTGTAGAGATCTTTCATTTCTTTGGTTAAGTTAATTTCTAGGTATTTTATTTTATTAGTAGCTATTGTAAATGGGATTACTTCGTTTTTTTTTTTTTTTAGGTTGTTCACCCTTTGTATATAGAAATGCAGGCTGGGCATGGTGGCTTACACCTATAATCCTAGCACTTTGGGAGGCCAAGGCGGGTGGATCATGAGGTCAAGAGATCGAGACCATCCTGGTCAAGAAAGTGGAACCCCGTCTCTACTAAAAATACAAAAATTAGCTGGGCATGGTGGTGCGCGCCTGTAATCCCAGCTACTCGGGAGGCTGAGGCAGGAGAATTGCTTGAACCCAGGAGGCGGAGGTTGCGGTGAGCCGAGATCTTGCCATTGCACGCCAGTCTGGGTAACAACAGCAAAACTCCGTCTCAAAAAAATAAATAAAAAATAAATGCAACTGATTTTTGTATGTTGATTTTGTATCCTGCAACTTTACTCAATTTATTTATCAGTTCTAAAAGTTTTTTGGTGCAGTCTTTATTTTTTTTATGTATAAAGTTATATCATCTACACTAAAAATAATTTGACTGATTTATTTCCAATTTGGATGCCCTTTCTTTCTCTTAACTGATTGCTCTAGCTAGGATGTCCACTACTATGTTGCATAGCAGTGGTGGAAATGGGCATCCTTGTCATGTTCCGGATCTTACAGGTAAGGCTTTCATTTTATCCAAAATAAGTATGGTACTGGCTGTGGATCTCTGATATTTAGCTTTTACTGAGTTGAGGTATGTTCCTTCTACACCTAGTTTTTTGAGGGTTTTGTCATGCAGGGATGTTGAATTTTACTAAAAACTTTCTCAGCATCAATTGAAATGATCATATGGTTTTTATACTTCATATTACCCCCAGTAACTCAGAATGTCACTGCATTTAGAGATAGAAACTTAAAGAAGTCATTACATTAAATTGGATCATTAGGTGGCCAGTAATCCAATATGTTGTGTTCTTACTAGAAGAAGAAAAAAATGATCATGTGAGAACACAGAAGAATGCAACAATCTGGAAGCCAAGGAGAGAGCCCTTGGGAGAAAGCATACTGGACAATACCTTGATCTTGAGCTTCTGCCCTCCATAACAGTGAAAAAATAAATTCCTGTTGTTAAAGCCATTCTGTCTGTGGTTGTTATGGCAGCCCTAGCAAACTAATATATAGAGATAAAGTAATTTTCATATTAAATAGCCAACTGTATAGAATGTAATGGAAATATGTGACAAAACAGAGCTCATGAAAGGGTACCACATATTGCATGGATTTTCACTGAATTCTGGCTTCCTCCATGATTTACAACTTCCTGTGATACTCTCATGCAAGTAAATTCCCATCAGAGTTGAAAGAACATTCATATTCCTGCATTTTTATACTCAGGCTTTTATACTACTGCTCTTTTATAACAAAGTTTATATCATTCTCCTAGAAGGCTAAACACAGCAATCAATATGTTTTGTTCAAAAGAGGTTTACGAATACTAGACATTTTTGGTTCCTGAAAAGAACTGAACAAGAACATGCTCATATTATTATACCCATAAAGAGAAAATAAGGTTTTCTTAAACAATTCTAAAAATAACCTATGCTTCACCATTCCAGAGTTCTGAAAAGCCAATTACCCTATAGTCTGACTCCAAGGGCTATTATAATAAATTAATCTCTCAATAGATAGTCCTACTTTACAATATGACTCTTAGTAAATGTGAAGAAAGAGTTGAAATTTTTCAAGATTTGGGGAGGGTTGGGCAAATTCAGGGCCTTGCATCTATACAGACTCCATAGGATTATGACAGAAATCCCCATATCAGAAAAGGTGACAGCAGTATAACCTAATAGCCTTTGAAGGAGTCCAAATCAAAAGCTTCTGCCTTCCTTCTCTTAATTTAGAGTTTGTCTAGCGGACGTGAACATCAGGCCATAAACACAGCTGTGCCAGAATTGCAGATTTATTTATTGCTTTAGAGGTCATTTTAATTTTTGTAGTCGTCTTCAATTTTACTGGTTTGCTGGTTGTACTTTGTTTGCCCCACTAGATCCATTTTTACCTCTTTCCTATTTGGTTCTATGCCTGAGGAGGCTAACCTCTACAGACCATATATCCTAGACTTTTTTGCTCTCTGGTTTCCAAGTGGGTTTGGCCAGTGAAATGAGAAAACAGGAGGCAGTCAGTACCCCACCCTTCACTTCTTTTTTTTTTGGGGGGGGGAGGAAGGGA
>JAPYYA010001991.1:0-14518 GCA_028533165.1 Leontopithecus rosalia | reverse complement strand
TCTGCGGACGGAAGGGGAGACTGCTCACCTCCCAGGGTCTCCACGTGGAGGCAGCAGATGGATTTAGTGAGGCCCGTCTGCAGACGGAAGGGGAGACTGGTCACCTCCCAGGGTCTCCACGTGGAGACTGCAGGTGGATTTAGTGAGGCCGGGCTGCGGACGGGAGGGGAGACTCACCTGCCAGGGTCTCCACGTGGAGGCAGCAGGTGGATTTAGTGAGGCCGGGCTGCGGACGGAAGGGGAGACTGGACATCTTCCAGGGTCTCCACGGGTAGACTGCAGGTGGATTTGTCGGGTTAGGGTGGGAATGTGATGACCTCTGAGTGAGTGTGAGTGCGTGCGGAGCTCTGGAGCCTGCTTTGAACCTCCAACCTGCAGCTCCTCGCTGCAGACTACGGAGCTCGACGGGGCCCGAGCCTGCGTTTCCAAGGCCGTCTGGAGCTGAGCGCCAGCTGAGCTCTCCGAGTCGGCGGATTATACCGACCTGCTGACTGCTAAGAGGCGCCGTGGTCCTTCACAGGACACCCCTCCTTTGTCTTGCATCGCGATTCAGAAGGGGACACACATCACGGGGAAAAGTCAGTCCAAACCCACGGCCCTAGATTGCATGGTCAAAAACTTCAGGAAGGGCTTTTCTGGAGATTGCGGGGTTAAAATGACCCCAGGAAAGCTAAAAACCCTGTGCAGGTCAGCGCGCCGGCGCTTAGCGTCCGCTGGCCACCAGAGGGCACCCTGGAGGTCTCCACGGTGCAGGATGCTGGGAAGGCTGGGGCCGCAACCCCGGCCACCCGGACCGGTTCCCGTGTATTGATTCCTGGTTGGAGACAGCTCAGACCCTCCGCCGTGGGTTCGAGTCTGCGCTGGTAGGAAGGGACAGTGCAGGGTCTTCGTGGCCCAAGCAACTAAGGTTTCTCCACATCCTCACCAGTACTTCATATCTTATTATTTTGGTAACAGCCAACCTAACCGGTGTGCGGTGGTGTCAGACTGTAGTTTTGATTTGTATTTCTCTGATGATTAGTGATACTGATAACATTTTCATATCTCTGTTAGCTGTTAGGATATTTCCTTTGGAAAACTGTGTCTGAGATTCTTTGCATATTTTTTATATTGGGTAATTTGGTTTTTGCTATTGAGTTGTATGAATTTCTTAACTATTTAGGATATTAACTCCATATTAGATAATGGGGTTGAAAATTCTCTCACTCTGCTGGTTGCCTTTTCCTTTTGTGGCTTCCGTCGTTGGTGGAACTTTTTTGGTTTGATGTAGTTCCACCCATTTATCTGTGCCTTTGTTGCCAGTGGCATTGGTGTCACGTCAAAAAAAAACAAAAAAAAAACAGGCCGGACGCCGTGGCTTAAGCCTGTAATATCAGCCCTTTGGGAGGCCGAGGCGGGTGGATCACAAGGTCAACAGATCAAGACCATCCTGGTCAACATGGTGAAACCCCGTCTCTACTAAAAATACAAAAAATTAGCTGGGCATGGTGGTGTGTGCCTGTAATCCCAGCTACTCAGGAGGCTGAGGCAGGAGAATTGCCTGAACCCGGGAGCCGGAGGTTGCGGTGAGCCGAGATCGCACCATTGCACTCCAGCCTGGGCAACAAGAGTGAAATTCCGTCTCAAAAAATAAACCACCACCAAGACCAGTGCCAAAAAATATATTCCCTATATGTTCTTTTAGGAGTTTACATTCGTAGGTCTTAGATTTGTCTTTACTGCATTTTGAGTTGATTTTTGTAAACTGTATAAATTAAGGGCCCAACTGTGTTCTTTTGAATATAAATATCCAGTATTCCCAAAACCATTTGTTGAAAAGACCGTCTTTTCCCATTAGTATTCTTCACCTGAGTTTCCTTTGGGGACCTCTGTTCTGTACCACTGGGCTGTGAGTCTGTTTTTATGGTAGTACCATACCGTTTTGACTACAGCCTTGTAACATAGTTTGAAATTAGGAAGTGTGCTGCCTCCTGCTTTGTTCTTTTTGCTCAAGGTTGCATCGGATATTCAGTAGGTATTTGTACCCTTTGCTGGGCTTAACTTCAGTGAAGTCTACCTCTGTCCTCAAAGGGGTAGCTGCCCACCCATTGCACCTGTGGGGCAGGTTTCAGCCGAGGTGGGGGTTGTTTTTAGTACAGGTAAGCACTGATTGCTTGCTGCAGCACAGAGTGTGGGGTGGGTTGCAGTATAGTCAGACCTGTTGAGTAAGGCCTCCAGAGCAGTTTTACCCAGGTGGGGGAGACCATGGCACTGAGTACCTACGGTGTGAGCCAAGTTCCAGGGCAGCACCGGTCTGTTGTCAGGGAGTAGCCACCATCCCCCAGCCCTCTGCTTTGCCCCTCCTTCTGTGCCCACTGGTTTTCTTCCTTTGTGTGCTCCGGCTTCCCCACATCTTCTCGGAGCCAAGGGGTGACAGGTGGGGGCCTGCACAGGCTGTTTGTTCAGTGCAGCTGCCTTCGCTTCTTGGAATAAGATCAGCTCCTGTTTGGTGGCCCTTGTAACATATGACAGCCACCTCTTTGGGCTTCCAAACTGCTTCTGGCAGACTAAGAATTTCTTCCTTATCTTCGACTTCTTTTCCGCCTGCTGTCAGCAGCCCTCTTTCTGTATATATCGCCCGTGTGTGTGGACAGTTGCAAAGGCGTGCTTGGAGTTGGTGTAAATATTGGCCACTTTGCCTTCCACGAGGCACAGGGCCTGAATGAGGGTGTGTCATTCCACCCATTGTGCTGCCCAGCCTCTGGGCACGCGGGCTGCCTCCACCACTTCAGTAGCAGTGGTGACTGCATGCTCTGCCTACTTCTCCCTCCCCATTATGTATTGTAGTGGCGCAAGCATAGAAAGTCAACACCAAGACAAAAGTATGCCAAATTACAGGGTCTTTATTGCCAGCGTCCACAGAGGACTCCCATCTCTCCAGCTCATGGCCCCGAAAGGAGGGTGTCAAGACCTTTTATACCCGTAAAACCACCTCGGGAGTGAGGGTGGGGGCAGGGGTGAGGGTGAGGGGCTTCAGACGTTCTGGGGGCTAGTGGATTCTGTAAATCGCCTTCTGGGTGGAGATGAAGGTGAGGGGCTCCGGACATTCCAGTGGATTCCTGGGCGAAGATGAGGGTGGGGGGCTCCAGACTCTCCGAGGGCCAGGGGACCTTTGACATTCTGATTGTTACTTAAGTGGTTCACAAAAGTCAAGATTAGCATTCATTTACACATTGTCTGGGTAGGGTGAAAATTACAGTCCTTAATTACTTATTCACATTTGGGTTATAGAGAGCAGTTTCAACAGAAAGCCAGGTATGGTTGAGGTATGCAGGTTTATGGGGCTTTTTGCCATGTGACATGTGGATATAGCTGCTTCCCTCGGTGAACAGGTTTAAGTCTGCCTTAGGGAGGGGACAGTCCTTGAGGTTTAAAAAATCTTTTGGAGAAAGCATTTTACAAGAAAATGAGTGTCTGGACTCAGGTGTCATCTGATCTCTGTTGGCTCGGACAGCTTGTTCCTAGATGGGTCGGTCCTGAAAGCTCATTTTTAGCAGGTTGGGAAGTCTTGTGTCCTGTGAAGAGAAAACAGTGGAGAGGAAGGGAGAGAGCAGCAGAACAGCCCTGGAAGAATCAGCACGGGCCGCATTACTCTTTAGCCCATGCCTGACTGGGCAGCTATGAAAGTGGCTTTTGTACGTAAATAAGTTGCGATTATTTTCTTCTGAAGTTTAAGTTGTCTGGCCTCAGTTTGCAGGACCTTAAGAAAGCACAGCTTAGTGTTCAGTGACTCTGAATTAGGAAAAATGAAAAAGAAGGAGGAAAAAAATCGAAAACATTATTTTGAATACTTATAGCCAAGAAAAATTATAATTCAGTCCAAACTGTAGAAAATAATAAAAAATTTTAAAAATTAGGCAAGACTAGAATCTTATAACAGATGTACTATGGTTTTGAAACATATTTTTTTCTCTCCAGTTTCCCATTTTTCTAAAAGCAAATTATGGTAGGACTGGTTTGCTTTATTATACTTGGCCTAATTATTTGTATATGGTTCAGATGGAATAATTACTTTTTATAGGCTTTTTCAGTGGCTTTGGTTGAATTTTGTTCCATAAGAGGAATCTCAGATGACTTTTTTAAAGCAGAGCCCAGCCATGAATTTGTGCCATCAAATTGAGGAAGGAGACCCAGGCATCTAGGGTCACCTCCCCCTTGACCTCCACACTGCATTTCAGTAGAAGAAAAGGCTCGCCAGCTGGCGTCTGCTAATCACCTTCCTATAGATAGCAGGTGCAGTATGGGGGAGTCTCTCTGGAAGACACTGTTTCTGCTTAAACATGATCAAACCCCGCACCCCACTCCTCCATCGACCAAGACCCTTTCACATGTAATTTCGAAAACTGTAAACCCAAGACCCTTTCACATGTAATTTAAAAAATTGTAAACCCAAGACCCTTTCACATGCAATTTCTAAGGCTGTGAACCAAGACCCTTTCACTTGTTTTCAGCATGCCAGCTCTCAAAGGAGTGTGTCTGAATTGCCTCAACTTTTGCTTTGTTAATAATGAGAGGTTTTGCTTTCTTAGAGTATCTCTGGTAAAAACTTCAGATCTTGAGGGGCTGCATCTTCTGAAAGATAAAGTAAGTTCAGTTTCTCTATAAATTAATTGTTAACTTGAAAGGCACACTGATGCAAAAACCAGTATATGGTCTCCTGTGTCAGATTAACAAGGTTTTCTTGGAGCATTAACCAACTCCTTAATAAAGGTTATAAAGGTTATAAAAGGATTATAGAAGTTTTATAATCAAGATTATATTATAGATAATTATGTCTTTTTCTGACTCAATTAATCCTTTAAGATATTAGTTTCCTAAAGTTAAAACTGACATAATTTGGCTTATTTGGTATAACATATTTGACAGGAAGCATTGTCAAATATGAATGCTTGGTGTTGGTTTTCTTGGGCTGTATTTGTATAAATATGTTATTAGTATGTGTTCCAAAATTATGGGAAACTCCTGTAATTCTGATATGATTTAGTGTACATTGTGGAAGACTAACTGAGCTTATCAATATTACAGTCTCAAGTTCATTACCCCAGACAGTGTAATGCCACAAACTCGTCTAGGGAAGTAGCATTGTACGTGCTAAGTAACAGAAAGAATATGGCCACCATCAGTCATGAGTTGGAATTCACACTGTGCAGAGTGCCCTTCAGAGCCACAATACCTTCATCCTTACACAACTGTAAATCATGATTTTATTTCAGAATAATGTCTGCTTTTTTACTCACTTTGAAAAGAATCTGACACAATGTGAAAGTAAACATTTAATAAATACTTCCTTCTACACCTGCACACAGGGAATAGATAATAAACGCTGTTGTCTGACTTTATCATGCTGAGATCGAGCACAGTGGAGAGATGATTAATGAATATTCTTTGATTGATGATGAGACAAGCAGTACAAATATGGATTTTTTTCTTCTTTGGCAATTTTTCTCAAATAGCTCTAAACAAAAGCAACACATGCGCCAGCCACAGAAGGGATTTACAACACCAGAATATTTCTTATTGCTATTAATTTCATCTTATAGACTTTAACAGATGTGTGTATGCTAGGTGCGAGACTGCACACACCTGTTAAAGTCTGTAAATTGAATGCACACACTGGCAAGCAGTCTCGCACCTAGCATCCTTTTACTTTATAAGGAGAGATATTTTCTTTTCAGCATAGGCTCACATTCAGGCATTTAATAGACATTTATTAGCTTATTATACAAATATTAACACACACTATTTGCTTAAGTACAAACACATAGCTTATTATGTGCCACAGCTATTTACATGCTGTATACGTGCAAATTTGTTTAGTTTTCAAATCCACCCTAATAATAATGATGATGGTGATAATAACAACATACTATTATGATTCCTGTTTCCACAGATGAAGAGAAAGCACAGACAGAAAGTATCTTGTCAAAGAGCATGGTTCCAGTAAGTGTCAGAGTTGGGATTTGAACCTAGGCAGCCCAGCACCTGGATGTGAGTGTTTACACTACTTATGTGTTTATTTTATTATTGTTATTATCACTTATTTAATATCATTTCTTGTAGGAACACCACATGATGTAGTGAAGTAGTTTTCTTTAACACATAAAGGGCATCACACGATAAACTCAGAGATATTTCAATTAGCGCCATTGGAACATATCTCTAAGTTGGCCGTTTAACTTAAAATCCCACTGTACCTAGCTTCCACTATTAGTACGTCAAATACTGATCAATAAAAAAAATTCTTTTTCTTTCCACCTCCAACCCTCTTTATTTCATAGGCCTTGCCGCCTACCACACTTTCTACATAGATATGTATTCCCAGTTGTATTTTTTTTTTTTGAGACAGAGTCTTGCTGTGTCACAAAGCTGGAGTGCAGTGGTGCGATCTTGGCTCACTGCAACCTCCGCCTCTGGCTTCAAGCGATTCCCCTGCCTCAGCCTCCCATGTAGCTGGAACTACAGGTGCGCGCCAGCACGCCTGGCTAATTTTCTATATTTTAGTAGAGATGGGGTTTCACTCCCACTTGTATTTCTACTGTTCAGAGAACTAACAGGCATATGTCTCCAACTACAAACTATACAACTTGTGCTCCATGACTAAGGACAACATGTGGATGTAAAGTCACCTTGGAATTCCACCACAGTGAAGTTCCTTGTGAGCCACCTTCTGCTTAAAGAACGCTTTAAGTTTTCTCAGTAAACATCTTTTCATAATGTAAAAGTAAAGATAATCTCAAATTTTATTTAATATTAAGTAGGGCATAAAAATTTATCAGAGTTTGTCAGTCTCATTTGACTATTTCTTGTTGAAAAGATTTTGGAAATGAGGATGTAGTTCTTTCATGAGGCAGAAAGCATGATGTATATAAAGAAAAAGATGAAGAACACAAGGTCAGAGCCGTCTCTGTGAATGTTAAACACATCTGAACTTGAGTTTGCCCCATCCTCAAAATGGGGTAAATACCATCCCTGACATAGATGAGGTCTGGCTGTAATGTGCCAATTAACAATGTCCTTGCCATACGTAATATTCAAAAGTCTACTTCTCTGTGCCCAGTCTTCTCAGAATTTCCACTTGGGTCTTCTGCCCATCATTTTTCAGTAAAATTCTGATTTTCAGCTCTTGACCCTCTTCTCTTAACTCTTGGTTGCACAATAAATCTCTATTCAGACAGTTACTAAAGTTCTAACTCCAGCCTGGACCTCTCCCTTGAAATTTTCCCATATGTTCAACTGTCTACTTGACTTCTCTTCAGAAATAGTATATTATTATAATAGTATCATATATAAGCATCTCAAATTGAAGTTTTCCAATACTACACTTTTGACCCGTACACTCAACCTTGGCTCATGCTGTGGTCTTCCTTATCAGAATACATGACATTTCTTGCCTCTTAGTACACAGTCCTGAAGCTTTGGAGTTGTCCTTGAGACTTTTTCCTCTCAACCTTACCACTTGACAATAGCAAATTCTACTTATTCTACTTGTTTAAAAATATTTGGCTGCTTCAAGGTCAGAAAGATGTTCTCTTATTTTTTTCTCATAAAAAACATCACTTTAATCTTTCCTTTTTAGATCTGGAATTGTTTTTTGTGTGTACTGTGAGGTAGAAGCAAAATGCATTTTTTGTATTGATTTCTAACTGACCCACAACCATTTATTGAAGGACCATCCTTTCTCCCACTGCCATTTTTGCCATAAACCTAGATTCTCTACTCCTTTCCATTGGTTTTAGTCATTGGCATACCTAATTAAGATGTAATTACTTTATCTTTGTAACTGCCATTTATATCTAAAAATGTAAACTCTTCCAGCTAAATTCTTTTTCTTGATTGACCATTTGCAGTTTCATAGGAATTACAAAATGAGCTTGTTAATTTATATAAACACACATGCATATATACCCTGCTAAGATATACGGTTGAGATTGTGTGGAATTATAGGTCAGCTTAGAGAGAATTGACAAGAAGGGGCACAAGATTTAACAAGCACTTAACAAGAGAATATCCAAATGACCAATAAATATATCAAAACTTCATTATCCATCAGAGAAATTCAAATTAAAATCATAATAAGATTTTATTACATATTTGCCAAATGTCTAAAATGAAAAACACAAGTAATACCAGATGTTGGAAAGAATGTACAACAACTAGAATTCTCAGGCAAAACATTGGAAAAGGATTTGGCCCTATCCACTAGAAATGACCATATGTATGTCCTATTTCCTAGCAATTTCACATCTAAAATATGTGCAACAGAAATTTATGTTATATGTATGTCAGTCAAATATGTATGTTTGTGGATATATATACATATATATATACATATATATTCATATATATATACATATATATGTATATGTATATATATATTCATATATATGTATATGTATATATATATTCATATATATATACATATATATATAAAACTGTTGACCCTCATTCAGTTTTATATAAAACAGAATGAGGATCAACAGTAAATATATTGTGCTATAGTCATACAATGAAATCCAATACAGCAATGAGAATTAACAAGCTATATCTATATAAAGCAGTGCTGATGAGTCTCAAAACATAGTAAGTAAAATAAGTCAGATCTAAATAAGACATTTTGTATTACTCCATTTGTATATATTTCAAAAGCAACCCAAACAAATTCATGGTGTTAGAAATCAGCAGGACCCCCCTGGGAAAAGGTGATTCAAAGAGATGCAGGATGGGTGGGGTGCGGTGGCTCACACCTGTAATCCCAGCATTTTGGGAGGCCAATGTGGATCACCTGAGGTCAGGAGTTGGAGACTAGCCTGGCCAATGGGATGAAACCTGTCTCTACTAAAAATACAAAAAAATTAACCAGGCCTCGTGGCACATGGCTATAATCCCAGATACTTGGGGGGCTGAGGCAGAATTGCTTGAACCCAGAAGGCAGAGGTTGCAGTCAGCCAAGATCACACCATTGCACTCCAGCTTGCATGACAAGAGTGAAAATCTGTCTCAGAAAAAAAAAAATAGAGACACAGGATGGTTCTGAGATGCTGGTAATGTTCTGTGTGTTTTCTGTGTGCTAGTCATGGCAGTGGCAACTGTTCTGGAGCAGCCTCTGTGGGACACCAGCTGCAGTTGGGGAGGCATGGCCAGGGCTGTGCAATACATGGGGTCAGCCAGGTTGGTAACAGGTGGAAGCCCGCCCCCTACCAAATTTGTAGATTGGGAGCCCAGTGATCTGGAAGAAGCTGTAGCCACCCAGCCATGGCTCTGGACCCAGGCATCCCTGCCCTCTCAGTGGCTTAGGAAGCCCTCCTGCCCCCACAGACTCAGAAATGCCTGCTCCTGCTCCCTGGACTCTCCCTGCTCCCAGTACCACTCCGATTTTGGAGCAAAGTTGTGGTAGAGCAAAGGTGCTTTGGCAACCTGGCCAGGTATGTGTACACTCAGGGCAGCACTGACACCAGCCTCTTGCCACCTCAGCCCCCTCCAGACTTTGGGTGTCAACAAGCATGGGAGGGAGGCTGAGGGGATGCTGAGGGTGGCTCAGTGTGGGCCTGCAGGCACCCCTCAGCAGGAACAGCCTGAGCTTTGTGGATGGCATGTTGATGGTGGCAGGAGGCAAATGGGCTCCTGGGCAGAAAGGGGTGGGTCCCCAATGAAACCCAACCTTCAAGTAAGGGATGGACTGAAGCCTGGGGACCAAGCTGCCACTTCCAGGTGGAGTCTGTGGACAGGAGTAAGCATGTATGGTGTTTTTTTCTGGGCCACCTGTGACCATCCATGGACCAATCAGCACAGATTTCCTCCCTTTTGAGCACATAAAGTCCCTGGTCTCAGCCAGATTCAAACAGACATTGGGACTACTGGCTGCTGAAAAGAACTACCCACTGTAAATCTCCTCTCCAGTGAGAGCTGGACACTTGTTGAATGACCTGCTGTGGAAAGGAGCTACCCACTTCAAGTCTACTGAGAGCTCAACAGAGCTCTTCTCTGTCTTGCTCACCCTCCAGTTGTCTGTGTACCTCATTCTTCCTGGACATGGGACAACAACTCCGGACCACCATGGCAAGACTGAAAGAACTGTAATACAAACAGGGCTGAAACATGCTCCCTCCATTGTTGCAGCAATGAAAAGGAGAGACGAGCTACAGCCTTTCGGGGAGCCCAGACCTGGGGGTTTCCCAAGCCAGGGCTGTGACACTCTCTTTGGGGCTCTGCAGTTCCTGGTATCTACAAGCTTCCAGGTTCTACCACGTTCCTCTCATCCAGATTTCAGTGTCCACAGCAGAAATCACGTGGTATCACTAGTCCAGCTGCAGATTCACATGGAGCCAGCACCTGTACCAGCCAGACCCCATGTTCGCTCACTCACATACCCCTCGCTGCTCTGCACCTGGCTCACCCTTGGCACGTGTGTGATCTGGGCCAATAACATGAGCCAAGGGCAGCCTGCTGGGCTGAGTGGGCAGAATAAACCCAGAGGGCCTGAGAAATAGGCAGAAGGTGCCACCAGCCACAGAGGTTTCTGGTTGGTGAAGCAACACCCCAAAGATCTCAAGACATCAGGAGTACATTTACTTTGTGTAAGATTTTGATGTGTGTATTTAAGATTTTTACATTTCTCTGTATGTAGCCTATGCTACAACAAATAGCTTTTTAAAAACTGATGAAGACATCAAAAGAACATAGATGTCAATTTGAAAGGATTTCTATAGAACAAGGTTGGAACAATTTGAACATCAAAATTAATAATGACAGCATTGTATTATAACATATAGAATTGTAAAAGAGAATTCCTGAGTCCATATTGATATAATAAACACATAAATGAATGAAGAATAGTTCTTTAGAACAAAATGCCAACAAATGAATATAAAAAATTGATAGATTTAGCAACTTGCCATTTTGTCATCACCATACTAATGCCCGATTTAGGCAAGAATCATCAAAGTATACTAAAACCACTGAAGGAACATTTGTTAGAGAATAAGACATCTTGCCAGAGATTTCTCATTAACTACAAATGGAAAAATTATCTTTTACACTGAAGAAAACTGATAGACACTGTTTTAATCAAAAGAAAAATCTTAATAGATCAAACTGATATCATGTGACTCCTATTCATGCAATGAGGAACACATAGCATTTATTTTTTTGGTATTTCTGCCAAAAAAGTGGGGGCAATAAAGAAATGATGGAAGGAGGGAGAGAAGGAGGGAGGGAGGGAAGAAAGGAATATCTGAATCTAATTATGAGGAAACACACTTAAATTGAGAGAAAGACACATTCTGTAAAACTGCTTTTAATACTCTTTGAAATATCAATGTCATAAAAGAGAGTGACTGAGGAACTATTCCAGGTTAAAGAATACTACAGGGGCCAGGCGCAGTGGCTCATGCCTCTAATCCCAGCACTTTAGGAGGCCAAGGTGGGTGGACCACGAGGTCAAGAGATGGAGACCATCCTGGCCAGCATGGTGAAACTCTGTCTGTACTAAAAATATAAAAATTAGCTGGGTATGGTGGTGCACGCCTGTAGTCCCAGCTACTTTGGAGGCTGAGGCAGGAGAATTGCTTGAACCCGGGAGGTGGAGGTTGCAGTGAGCCAAGATTGCATCACTGCACTCCAGCCTGGCGCCTGGTGACTCTATCTCAAAAAAAAAAAAAAAAAAAACTATAGGATCTGGCCAGGTGCAGTGGCTCACACCTGTAATCTCAGCACTTTAGGAGGTTAAGGCAGGCAGATCACAAGGTCAAGAGATTGAGACCATCCTGGCCAACATGGTGAAAGCCTGTCTCTACTAAAAATACAATAACTAGCTGGGCACGATGGCATATGCCTGTAGTCCCAGCTCCTTGGGAGGCTGAGGCAAGAGAATCACTTAAACCCAGGAGGCTGGGGTTGCAGTAAGCTGAGATCATGCCACTGCACTCCAGCCTGGCAACAGATCGAGACTCCATCTCAAAAAAAGCAAAATTGAAAAGACTATAGGATCATGATAATAATGTATTATTCTGGATTGAATCCTGGATTAGGAAGACAAAATATTTCTAAGGACATCATTAAGACAATTAGATATTTGATTGTGGACTCTTGTTAGGTAATGTTTGTGTCAATGTTAAATTTTCTAAATTGGATGTTGTATTAAACATGTGTGAGAACAATAGTCTTTGATAAATACATACTGAATTACGAGGCATAAAGCATTGTGATACCTACAGTTACTGCTCAAAGCCTGAGCAAAAATAGCTCATATGCAATATGCATAGTTAATATAGAAAGACGTATACAATGGAAAAATGTTAAAAATGAGTGAGTCTAGATGAAAGATACAGAGGTGTTCATTGTAATGTTCTGACAACTTTTCTGTACATTTGAACAACCTAAAAAAAATAAAAGTTTGAAGAAAAAGAAAAAAACCAATCTGCAGTTTTGATGTATGATTGTAAATTATCTATCTGGCACACTGTATGGCACATAGTAAGCAGGATAGAAGTTGGATGGTGATGTTGAAAAAGACCATGTTACGTTTTAGCTAAGCCAGTCGGCTTTATACAGCACCTAGATGGGCTACATATTTTTCTGGTGCTAACAATGTGGGGGTATAGAAAATAGGTATTTTTCCAGCCCTAGGAGGGCTCACTGCTAACTTAAGCAAAGCTTCATGAATTAGTTAATACAAGCTGGTGATTTTTGAGTGGCACATCAGTAGAATGATCACTTTTTTTTCTTCAGTTATCTTAAGCTCAGGGGCGCATGTGTAGGATGTGCAGGTTTGTTACATAGGTAAGTGTGTGCCATGTGGTTCGCTGCACAGCCCGTCCCATCACCTCGGTGTGAAGCTCAGGGGTGCATGTGTAGGATGTGCAGGTTTGTTACATAGGTAAGTGTGTGCCATGTGGTTCGCTGCACAGCCCGTCCCATCACCTCCGTATGAAGCCCAGCATTTGTTAGCTAGTCTTCCTGATACTCTCCCTCACAGGCCCCAGTGTGTGTTGTTCCCCCACGCTCCATGTCTCCATGTTTTCTCATCACAGAATGGACATTTGAAGGAAGATTTTGAAGAAGAAAATGGGAATGATTTCCAGTAGCTATTTTTTCTCAGTCTTATTATGGCCTATGCAAATATTTGTGGGCCTAAAGTAAATGTAAGTGCTAATCTTAAGAAACATTTGTCTGTCTCGACTTTTAATGTGTCTTTATCCATGTATTTATCCAATTGATATAAGAATAATAATATATAATAAGTACTAGAGACAATTTTTAAAAATTAAACCATTTCTAGAAGGTAGCTAAAAAATCATTATTTGTATTTAGAGGCAGAAAAGAGAGAAGTAAATTTTCCTGCTAACTTTAGTTGCTGTACTATCTCATATAATGCAATTTTAAGCTAATTTGAATTAAAACAGTTATGTCAATGATTTTGAAACCATGAAGCAACGATGTTCATAAATGTTATTTTTTCAAAAATTAGGTTATTCCAGTAGTATTTGCTATGTGAAATCTCTACTACAGCATCTAAAGCACTTTTTATGTTTTGTTTATAAAGCTCATAAAATAACCTATATAAAAAGATAAATATTAAAAGAGATTGAAGGGCTGACAGAGCTGTGTTTCTTGATTTATTCATCTCTATTTCATATCTGAAAAAAATTATGACAATTTCTTTGTATGGAAGAAAAATTTTATAATGTTTAGATCTACTGGGGGAAGAATGATTTCCTAGGATTTGAAGCTTTAAGAATAATGGGAAAAAGATATATCATTCTCCTATGTTCTATCATGTGTAAAGTCAGTTTTTAATATGGCAAGATGTTCAATCTAAAGCCATTAAAGATATTCCCAAAGCCTTACACCAGCTTCAGATATATTACCTAGTATATAGTGACTTCATTAAAAACAGGAAAGCAATATTCATCCTTTAGTAGTAGATGATTGGACAGCTATCTTCATTGGTAATTTAACTGTAATTCTGCCTGAAGTAGATAGAGAAACTAAGTCACCTCTTGGGGTCTTTGTTAGTGATATAATTTTATGCCAACTTTCAATACTAGAAAAGTAAGCATATTCTTTATGAAATAACCAGAATTTATAGCTGAAAGGAATTTTAGAAATCTAGTTCAGGGGTCAGTAAACTACCTCCCATTGCCTGTTTTTCTCAATAAAATTGTATTGTACCACAGCCATTCTCATGTGTATTCACACATTTGTTTAAATGTTGTCTATGGCTGCTTTCGGCCTATAATAGCAAAGCAGAGCAGTTGCAAATGAGACCATATGGTCTGTGAAGTAAAAATATCATCTATCTAGCCCTTCACAGAAAGACCTGTTAATTGCTTCTCTAGTTCGTCCACCTCGTTTCACAGCAGAAGAAGTTCAAACGCTGAGAAATAAAGTAACTTGCCCATGGTTACATAGACAGTAAAAATTAGACTCAGATTCAGGTTTTTGCTTCCAGATTCAGTAAAGGTCTCATTACATCACCTGC
>JAPYYA010001989.1:0-14521 GCA_028533165.1 Leontopithecus rosalia | reverse complement strand
AGATTTTCTTCTAGGGTTTTTATGGTGCCTGGTCTTATGTTTAAGTCTTTAATCCATCTGGAGTTAATTTTAGTGTAAGGTGTCAGGAAGGGGTCCAGTTTCTGCTTTCTGCACATGGCTAGCCAGTTTTCCCAACACCATTTATTAAACAGGGAATCCTTTCCCCATTGCTTGTTTCTGTCAGGTTTATCGAAGATTGTATGGTTGTAGATGTGTTGTGATGCCTCTGATGCCTCTGTTCTATTCCATTGGTCTATATCTCTGTTTTGCAAACAGTACCATGCTGTTTTGATTATGGTAGCCTTGTAGTATAGTTTGAAGTCCGGTAGTGTGATGCCTCCCGCTGTGTTCTTTTTGCTTAGGATTGACTTGGCTATGCGGGCTCTCTTTTGGTTCCATATGAAGTTCAAGGTGGTTTTTTTCCAGTTCTGTGAAAAAAGTCTATGGGAGCTTGATGGGGATAGCACTGATTCTGTAAATTACTTTCGGCAGTATAGCCATTTTCATGATCAATATATATATTTTATTGCTCTTTAGGTTCTAGGGTACATGTGCAGAACATGCCGGATTATTGCATAGGTACATACATGGAAATGTGGTTTGCTGCCTCCATCCCCCCATCACCTATACCTGGCATTTCTCCCCATGTTATCCCTCCCTAACCTCCCTACCCACAGCTGTCCCTCCTCTATTCCCCCACAACAGACCCCGGTGTGTGATGCTCCCGCTCCCTGTGTCCATGTGTTCTCATTGTTCAACACCTGCCTATGAGTGAGAACATGCGGTGCTAGGTTTTCTGTTCTTGTGTCAGTTTGCTGAGAATGATGGTTTCCAGATTCATCCATGTCCCAACACAAACTCATCATTTTTATGGCTGCATAGTATTCCATGGTGTACATGTGCCACGTTTTCCTTGTCCAGTCTATCATCGATGGGCATTAGGGTTGGTTCCAGGTCTTTGCTATTGTAAACAGTGCTGCAATGAACATTCATGTACATGTGTCTCTATGATAGAAAGATTTATATTCCTTTGGATATATACTCAGTAATAGGATTGCTGAATCAAATGAATCAAATTCTATTTCTAGGTCCTTGAGGAATTGCCACACTGCCTTCCACAATGGTTGAACTAATTTACACTCCCAGTAACAGTGTAAAAGTGTTCCTATTTCTCCACATCCTCTCCAGCATCTGTTGTCTCCAGATATTTTAATGACTGCCATTCTAACTGGCATAAAATGGTATCTAAATGTGGTTTTGATTTGCATTTCTCTAATGACCAGTCATGATCGGCATTTTTCCATGTTTCTTGGCCTCATAAATGTCTTCTTTTGAAAAGTGTCTGTTCATATCCTTTGCCCACTTTTGAATAGGTTTGTTTTTTCTTGTAGATTGGTTTTAGTTCTTTGTAGATTCTGGATATTAGCCCTTTGCCTGATGAGTAGATTGCAAGAATTTTTTCCATTCTCTTGGTTGCTGGTTCATTCTAATGATTGTTTCTTTTGCCATACAGCAGCTCTGGAGTTTAATTAGGTCCCATTTGTCTATTTTGGCTTTTGTTGCCAATGCTTTTGGTGTTTTAGTCATGAAGTCCTCGCCTATGCCTATGTCCTGAGGGTTTTGCTTAGGTTTTCTTCTAGGGTTTTTATGGTGTTAGGTCTTATGTTTAAGTCTTTAATCCATCTGGAGTTAATTTTAGCGTAAGGTGTCAGGAAGTGGTCCAGTTTCTGCTTTCTGCACATGGCTAGCCAGTTTTCCCAACACCATTTATTAAACAGGGAATCCTTTCCCCATTGCTTGTTTTTGTCAGGTTTGTCAAATATCAGATGGTTGTAGATGTGTGGTATTGCCTCCAAGGCCTCTGTTCTGTTCCATTTGTCTATATCTCTGTTTTGGTACCAGTACCATGCTGTTTTGATTACTGTAGCCTTGTAGTATAGTTTGAAGTCAGGTAGCATGATGCCTTCAGCTTTGTTCTTTTTGCTTAGAATTGTCTTGGCTATAGGGGCTCTCTTTTGGGTCCATGTGGAGTTTAAGGTAGTTTTTTCCAGTTCTGTGAGGAGAGTCATAGGTAGCTTGATGGGGATAGCCTTGATTTCATAAATTACTTTGGGCAGTATGGCCATTTTCATGATACTGATTCTTCCTAACCATAAGCATGGAATGTTTTTCCATCTGTTTGTATCCTCTCTTATTTCCTTGAGCAGTGGTTTGTAGTTATCCTTGAAGAGGTCCTCTACATCCTTCGTTAGTTGTATTCCTAGGTATTTTATTCCCTTTGTAGCAATTGTGAATGGCAGTTCGTTCTTGATTTGGCTCTAAGTCTCTTATTGGTGCATAGGAATGCTTGTGATTTTTGCACATTGATTTTGTATCCTGAGATTTTGCTGAAGTTGCTTATCAGTTTCAGGAGATTTTGGGTGGAGACAATGGGATCTTATAAATATACATCATGTCATCTGCAAATAAAGACAACTTGACTTCCTCCTTTCCTAATTGAATACCCCTTATTTCTTTTTCTTGCCTGATTGCTCTGGCTAGAATTTCCAATACTATATTGAATAGTAGTGGTGAGAGAGGGCATCCTTGTCTAGTGCCAAATTTCAAAGGGAATGCCTCCAGTTTTTGCCCATTCAGTATGATATTGGCTGTGGGTTTGTCATATATAGTTTTCATTATTTTGAGATATGTTCCATCAATACCTAGTTTATTGAGAGTTTTAATTGTACTTTAGGTTCTGGGGTACATGTGCAGATGCAGGATTGTTGCATAGGTACATACATGGCAAGGTGGTTTGCTGCCTTCATCCTCCCATCACCTATATTTGGTATTTCTCCCCTCATTATCCCTCCTCACCCTCCCCACCCCTGCTGTCCCTCCCCGCCACTGACCACAGTGTATGATGCTCTCCTCCCTGTGTCCATGTGTTCTAATTGTTCAACACCCTCCTATAAGTGATAACATATGGTGTTTGTTTTTCTGTTCTTGTGTCAGTTTGCTGAGAATGATGGTTTCCAGATTCATCCATTTCCCTATGAAGAACATGAACTCATCATTTTTTATGGCTGTGTAGTATTCCATGGTGTATATATACCGCATTTTCTTTATCCAGTCTATCAGTGATGGACATTTGGGTTGGTTCTAGGTCTTTGCTATTGTAAAGAGTGCCACAACGAACCCACGTGTGCATGTGTCTTTATAAAAGAACAATTTATAATTCTTTGGGTATATACCGAGTAATGGGATTGCTGGGTCTAATGGTATTACTACTTCTAGGTTCTTGAGGAATCACCACACTGTCTTCCACAATGGTTGCACTAATTTGCAGTCCCACCAACAGTGTAAAAGTGTCCTATTTCTCCACATTCTCTCCAGCATCTGTTGTCTCCAGATTTTTTAATGATCTCCATTCTAACTGGTGTAAGATGCAGAGCCAAACAATCCAAAGCAAAAAGAACAAAGTTAGAGGCATCACACTGCCTGACTTCAAACTATACTACAAGGCCTTCCCAGAGCTCTATCTTCCTGGCTGGGGTCAAACTGGTGTATTCGATGCCAAGCTCTCTGGCATGTGGGCTTCAGTTTGAGTTTTGGGAGGGGAGGGCTTTCCAGGCCTTACAACCTATATCCCTGCTTTCAATTCTGTCTCTTTCTGTGGGACGGGTTGTTCCATCCCACTGGCACTAGTCCAAACTTCCGCACTGGTCCAGCTGACAATTTATGGCAGCAGGCCTGGAGCCATTGCTCAGATTTGCATTGACAATCCACGGCGCCCCTCAGTCTGGTGGGGCTCTCATGGATGGTGGGTTGCAGGAGGGATGAGGTAAGCACAGGATCTGAATCCAAGCACTGAGGGGGTGAAGTCCCCGACCCTCTGAGCAGGTTACACATTCCAGATGGGGATGTGCCCTGCCCTGTCTTGGTTTGTTCTCCCTGGGCTGCTCTTGCCCTGCTTTGGCTCCCTCCCTGGGCTACTTTCAGAGTCCTTCCAGTCCCCTCAAAATAAAGCCAGCACCTCACTTGGAATCATGAAGTCTTCTAGCCCTCTGTGTCTCATTTGCTGGGAGCTGCATTCCACTGTCGTCTCCTCTCGGCCATCTTGGTGCTGCCAATAAAAACATTTTTTTTTTGAGACAGAGTCTCACTCTGTTGCCAGGTGCCAGGCTGGAGTGTGGTGGCACAATCTTGGCTCACTGCAATCTCCGCCTCCTGGGTTCAAGCAATTCTCCTACCTCAGCCTGCCGAGTAGCTGGGACCACAGGCACATGCCACCATGCCCAGATAATTTTTGTATTTTTTAGTAGAGACGGGGTTTCACCATGTTAACCAGGATGGTCTTGATCTCTTGACCTGGTGATCCACCCACCTCGGCCTCCCAAGGTGCTGGGATTACAGGCATAAGCCACCATGCCCGGCCAATAAAAACATTTTTAAACAATTTTTAATAGGCAAACAACCTGAATAGATATTTCTCAAAAGAAGATAAACAAATGGCAAAGAGGTACATAAAAAAGCACTCATCATCTGAATTTAAAAAATTCAAACTAAAACCACAATGAGATATCACCTCACACCTGTTGGAATGGCTACTATAA
Source organism: Leontopithecus rosalia (assembly GCA_028533165.1). NCBI lineage: Eukaryota > Metazoa > Chordata > Mammalia > Primates > Cebidae > Leontopithecus > Leontopithecus rosalia. The sequence goes on along the minus strand of JAPYYA010001989.1, from coordinate 9,926 downwards.
AAAAGACAACGCCAGGCATGGTGGTGCATGACTGTAATCCCAGCACTTTGAGAGGCTGAGGCAGGTGGATCACTTGAGACCAGGAGTTTGAGATCAGTCTGGCTAAACCCCATCTTTACTAATAATACAAAAAGTAGCCAGACATGTTGGTACACCTGTAATCCCAACTACTCAGGAGGCCAAGGCCTCACTTGAACCTGGGAGGTGGAAGTTACAGTGAGCCGAGATCATCCACTGCACTCCAGCCAGGGCAACAAAACAAGACTCTGTCTCAAAACAGTAAAAATAAAAATTTTAAAAGACAAAAGTAACAAGTGTTGGTGAGGGTGTGAAGAAAAGAGAACACTTGTATATTGAATGTGTGAATGTACATGAGTACAGTCAGTAGGAAAAACAGTCTGGAGGTTCCTCAAAAACTAAAAATAAAACTACCATATGATCCAACAAACCCACTACTGGGTATATATCCAAGGAAAATGAAATTAGTGTGTCAAGGAGACACACCAGACATCCAGCTGAAGAGGATTTCATATCTTCATCTGCATGTTAATAGTTAACCCACTGATAGAACATATCATTAACCTTATCTTGTGCAGATGAGGAATATGAAGATGTGAGATGTAAAGGGACCTACCCAAATTCACAGAATAGTTGGAGCAGCTCAGACCAGAGTCGTGACCTCCAGTCTTCCTGTTCGGAACAGTGTAGTAGAGTTAGAAGAAATAGAGTCTGAATCTTCTCTATATCTCCTCCTATCTGTGTGAACTAAGGCATATTGCTTAACTTCTTCATACCTCAGTTTTCTCTTCAGCAAAATGGAATAAATAGTATACTCCTATGTTCATTACAGCATTATTCACAACAGCTAAACTATGAAATCAACCTAAGTGCCCACTGACGCATGAATCAATGAAGAAAACGTGCAGTGTGTATGTGTAATGTACTACTACTCAGCCTTTTAAAAGAAATAAATCCTGGGCCAGGCGCGGTGGCTCAAGCCTGTAACCCCAGCACTTTGGGAGGCCAAGGCGGGTGGATCACAAGGTCAAGAGATCAAGACCATCCTCATCAACATGGTGAAACCCCGTCTCTACTAAAAATACAAAAAGTTATTTGGGCATGGTGGCGCGTGCCTGTAATCCCAGCTACTCTGGAGGCTGAGGCAGGAGAATTGCCTGAACCCAGGAGGCGGAGGTTGCGGTGAGCTGAGATTGCGCCATTGCACTCCAGCCTGGGTAACAAGAGCAAAACTCAGTCTCAAGAAAGAAGAAAAGAAAAGAGAAAGAAAGAAAGAAATCCTGTTATTTGCAACATGAATGAACCTGGGCAACATTATGTTAAGTGAAGTAAGACAGGCACAAAAAGACAAATACTGCATGATCTCACTTATATTCAGAATCTTAAAAACTCCAGAATCTCTGCTTCATGGAAGCAAAGAATAGAATGGTGGTTGCTAGAGTCTGGGAATATGGGGTGGAGTTGGGGGAGATGGGGTGATTGGTCAAAGAGCACAACATTTCAATTAGATAGGATGAATAAGTTTTGGAGATCTATTGTAAAGCATGGCCACTATAGTTAATAACAATGTATTGTATACTTGAAAACTGCTAAGACAGTAGATCTCAAATGTTCTCCCATAAAAAATCATAAGCATGTGAGATGATGGATATATTAATTAGCTTGGTTTAGGTAGTTCACAATGTATGCATATATCAAAACATCACATTGTACACCATAAACATATACAATTTTTATTTGTCCATTATACCAAAAGGGCAAATTCCAAAGAGGAACTCAACTGAGAGCCACAGTGAGCAACACTCCCAGCCACTGGGGAAGCAAGTGCTTCAGTACTGATGAGAACAAAGCCCACCACAGCATCCACAACAGCCAGCCACCCTGGAAGAGAGGGAGAGAGAGGCCAGTTGGAAAAGAAAGTGGCTAAGTCAGCTGAAAGGAGACATCGAAAGGAAACCAAAACACATTAGGCTGTTAGAAATTGAACATCAACTCCTTTTATGCTGCAACAACTTTTACAAAATGTTTTTAATCTTCACATTCAAATTAATATGGTTTTGGCTGCCTGATATGGATCAATAGTGTACTAAATATGGATTTACACACAAATAGCTCGACAGGCCTACCTAGTCAATATATGTGTTTATTAAAGCTCCCTAAATGCATATTTACAGAGCTGGACCAAGAATCTAGCCTTTCAAGGGTTCCCCAATACCAGGTGGATCTCAGGAGCCCCTAGCCACCCCATACAGCAGGACTAAAAGAAATGGGACTTGAAGTAGCTAAGAGAGAAATATCAAGTGATTTTCCCCAGGCCAGCTGAAGAGGATTTCACACCTTCATCCCTGTTTGTTAATAGAGTTAACCCATTGATAAAACATACCATTAACCTTATCTTATGCAGATGAGGAATCTGAAGATGTGAGATGTAAAGGGACCTGCCCAAATTCACAGAATAGGTGGAGGAGCTCAGATCAGGCCCTGACCTCCTGTCTTCCTGTTCAGAATAGCATAGTAGAGTTAGGAGAAACTGAATCTGAATCCTCTCTATTTCTCCTAGCTGTGTGAAGTGAACTAAGGCATGTTGTTAAACTTCTTCACACTGCAGTTTTCTCTTCTGCAAAATGGAAGTAATAAATAGTGGCTACTTGGCAAGGTTGTAAAGATTCAGTGAAAGAATTACCTCAAAGTATTTGGTCACTTGCCTGCCTTAACCATTCAGTAAATGTAAGCCATCTACGTTACTCTCACAGTGCTCCTTTACAGTGGGTTTGTGCTATGGTCTGAATGTTTCTTTCCCCTCAAAATTTATATGTTGAAGCATAATCCCCAATGTGGTGATATTAGGAGGTGAAACCTTTGGAAGGTGACTATATCTTGAAGGTGAATGCAACTAGTGCTCTTACAAGAAGAGACATGAGAGACATGATTTCTCTCTCTTGGTCACATGAGGATACAGCAAGAAGGCAGCCATCTGCACACCAAGAAGAAAACCTTCATCAAACACTGGATCTGCCAGTGCCTTGATGTTGGACTTCCCAGCCTCCAGAACTGTGAGAAGTAAACGTTTGTTGTTTAAGAGATCCAGTCTATGGTATTCTCTCAAAGCTGTCCTGAGCTGGGTGCGGTGGCTCACGCCTGTAATCCCAGCACTTTGGGAGGCTGAGGTGGGTGGATCATGAGGTCAAGAGATCGAGACCATCCTGGTCAACATGGTGAAACCCCGTCTCCACTAAAAATACAAAAAAATTAGCTGGGCATGGTGGCATGTGCCTGTAATCCCAGCTACTCAGGAGGCTGAGGCAGGAGAATTGCCTGAACCCAGGAGGCAGAGGTTGCGGTGAGCCGAGATTATGCCATTGCACTCCAGCCTGGGTAACAAGAGCGAAACTCAGTCTCAGGGAGTAAAAACAAAAAAAAGCTGTCCTTGGCCAGGCGCAGTAGCTCACGCCTGTAATCCCAGCACTTTGGGAGGCCGAGGCAGGAGGATCACGAGGTCAAGAGATCGAGACCATCCTGGCCAACATGGTGAAACCCTGTCTCTACTAAAAAATACCAAAATTAGCTGGGTGTGGTAGCACACGCCTGTAGTCCCAGCTACAGGGGAGGCTGAGGCAGGAGAATTGCTTGATCCCAGGAGGCAGAGATTGCAGTGAACCGAGATCACACCACTGCACTCCAGCCTGGCACCTGGTGACAGAACAAGACTCTGTCTCAAAAAAAAAAAAAAAAAAAAAAAAAAAGCTGTCCTAATGGACTAAGACAGCTTGATCACTCCACTTAGTATTTCAAACAGGGAGATATCTTCAATATCCAAAGACTGTCAAGGGTAGGAAACATCTCCCGATCCCATCTCCACAGTTGGAAGCTGGGACATCACTATTTCTCTGCTTTGGAAACAACCTTCTTTGAAGTTTCAGCACTCCACCATTCTCAATGGCAGAATGTGGCCCTACCCTGACCAGAGGACTGGAAGTGGGAAGTAGGAGTAGGGGATTCTTTTCCTGTGTCTATGAGCCGTGACAAGGCTGGAACTGCTTAGGAGGTATTCACACCCATGTTCAGTCACACCACTCTTACAGGATCACTGGAGAAGCTGCAAAAGATCCCAAATATCTCCTGCTACCCTGAGTCCCAGTGCTCCAAATGTCTTCATTTGACATTCACACCTTTGAGTAACCTCCAGGTTTTTTTCTTCACTAAAATAGTACTACTTCATGTTCATACTATTGTCAGCTCAAAAGCATATGCAGTCCTGAAATTTCGAGGCCTTTCTTGGTGTTAAGGAAATCCCTCATAGATTCATAATTCATTTGTGTTAATATTTTTAGGTTTTTATCCAACCAGAGGTATTAAGACTTTAAAATCATAGTTTAAGACATGACTGTCTCCTCCAAAGAGGCTGGTGGCTCTGAGAAAGTGACTGCCAGTGTTAGTAGCTTGGCAGGGGTGAATTTGGCATGACCTCTACAGATCTGAGAGCAAAACTCTTTGCTGGAAAAAAGCAGAAAGGATTTTGATGCAGCAGCACTGACCTGGGTGGTCAGATCCTGGAGACCCAGAGCTCCCCCAGGAGCGAGGGAGCAGTACGAGAATATGTAAGCGTAGCAGGTCAGCGGGGAGCAGGTTGGGAAACAGAAAGGAGGAGGAGCTCCCCAGACATGACCTGTCCACCCAAGGGCCCCTCGCAGGCCAAGCCCACCAAGCCATGGGGCACACCGCCACACAACCATCCCGTGAAAATGGTCCTTTCACACTGTCCTCATTGGTCCCAAGATAGAGCAGGGGAGCTGAACCCTGAATGGAATCTGTCTTGATTAGAAACCATTCTCATCACAGCCCAGCCTCACAATCCCAGCAACAACCAGGGCACCCATTTCTCTCCCCAAAAGGTCAATCGATAGGATGGATGTTCGCATTGAGGGCGTCTGGCGGCCAGTCCATCACCTCCCATGGCTCCACGCCCTGTCAGCTCTCTAATGGTTTCTCTCCACTCTCAGGGCCACCCCTCACCTGAGGTGGCCGAGCATGGCTGGATCATCACAATTGATAAAGAGTGTCAGAGCAATTAGGACACCCAGAACACAGCAGCCCCCTGTTTTCCTGGGGCTCGAGACTTAGGTGAGAATGTCACATATTCATTATCACAGAGCAAAAACCTTCCCTTCTCACTTGTACAGGACACAAGAGGAGGTGGCCCAGAGCTGTGGTGTTTGGGCCACATCTCACCTCAGAGGAGATAGCCAATGTGAGCCAAACTGTCTCCAGCCACATCAGTTGGAATGCTAACCTCCCTGACTGAAGAGGACCTGGGCCAGAGAATTAAAGGCCACCACAGCCCTTTATTCTTCTCAACCTCAGTCTCTCCATGTGTGAAACTGGTGTAAATAACCCCACTGGATCTATTTCATTGAACTGCTATAAGGAGCAAATCAGACAACAGAAAATTAAGTATTTATAAATATACTATGTTCCTGAAAAGTCTGGGATTCAGAAGATTGCAGGTTTGGTTCAAACGTTGGCATTAACTAGCAAGACAGCCATCAGCATATGACTTGGGCTCTGCGGGCGTCAGTTTACTCACCTATAAAATGAGATCTCTGGTGCAAATCTCACAAGTCCTCCCAGCTCTCAATGGGCAAAGGAATGGATGTCATATTTAAGTCCTTATATTTGGGGCAAGATTTAAATGTTTGACATTGGCCCAAATTGCCAGTCTAGACCCTACCCTCTGCTGATGCCCACAGTGTGTGCCCAAGGACTGGTGTTGCCAACCTGGAGCTATCCGACCAGCTGCTCTCCTTCCAAATCACTTACAGCTCCACCTCCCTCTCAATTAACTGGCCCCTGCCCCACGGGTCTCCTTTTCTTCCCTCAGACTCTCCACTCCCTTTTGCATGTTCTGTTCTTGCGGCCTGCCTGGGTCTCTCTTGCCTCACTGCCCAGTGGATCTGACTGTCCTGCATGTGTACGTTTGAGCCCAGCAAAGACAGAGGTTTAGTCTTCTTTGTCCCCCTTTGTATTCCTAATGTACAGCCAGTACCCTCACACAGTGGATGTTCTATGACTATTTGCAGGATGGACAAATAAATGAATGCATGAATGAGCATATAAACTATATTCAGAGATTTCTAGATTAGAACTTCCATTTGTTTAAATCAAAATAATCATTTTTTGCTTTAAAACATTTAAAACATTTGTGGGAAATGATGCATATTATCTACTAATATGCATCCCCAGCTTTCTGACCAGAAGAACCCAGTTTTATTCAGGGCTGCTCTTCAGACCCCATCACAGCTAAGGGTGACCTGTTCACCCTGCTCACCTGTTCAGGAAACACATTGGTTTTATGATAAAGGGTAAAGACTCTGCCAAAACACAGTGCCTTTTGCCATTTACAAAAGTCCCTGCCTAGAACTTGAACTGGTCTCTGGAGGCAGAGGAGTATGAGGGCAAAGGCCACATGCTGAGAATGACAGAGAAAAGAAACAGCCTGGCCTCTGATGACTTGCTTGAATAGCTACATTAGCTCTGGACAACCTGTTTCTGGTCTATTTTCATAGAACAGAACTAAAGCTACTAATTATTTAGTTACTGGGATCAAGTTCTGCTACAAACAGCCAAATGGAATCCTAAGTCAACAGCTAACCAGAAAGGAGCAATATGTCTGTTCAAAAATTATTCACTGAGCACCTACTATGAGTCAGAAACTAGGATAAATGTTTTTTTGTTTGTTTGTTTGTTTGTTTTTGAGACGGAGTTTCGCTCTTATTACCCAGGCTGGAGTGCAATGGCTCGATCTCGGCTCACTGCAACCTCCGCCTCCTGGGTTCAGGCAATTCTCCTGCCTCAGCCTCCCAAGTAGCTGGGATTACAGGCACGCACCACCATGCCCAGTTTATTTTTTGTATTTTTAGTAGAGACGGGGTTTCACCATATTGACCAGGACGGTCTCGATCTGTTGACCTCGTGATCCACCCGCCTCGGCCTCCCAAAGTGCTGGGATTACAGGCTTGAGCCACCGCGCCCGGCCCTATAAATGTTTTTAATATTTTGGAGTACAAATCTGAACATGATTTCTGTTTCCCTCAAACTAAGTGAAAATACTCTAATTGATAAATGCCTGGTGGCAGCTTTTCAATAAAACTCTTGAAGTATTCTTTAACTATTTTTGTTGCTCATCTTCTGGGAGGTCTCTTCACATATGTTTTGTCTCCCCAAATAGCAGGTTAAACCATATGAAAGTGCTACTTCTATGACTCAAAAATATATGTTCATTCACTGTGATTGAACTTAAATGTCACACCTATCTCCTTAATGTGAACCAGACTTTTCTCTGTGGTCTTGATTCAACCCCTGCAACGCATGCAATTCATAAGGGAATACTCTTCTTAGAAAAGGAAAGGGAAGTCACTTCCTTTCCAGAGCCTTGGCTTCCTCATCTTTATAATGGGAAGGGCGGGCTACACTACAGTCTCTCCAGGATTGCTGACACCAACTGACATAGTTTGGAGATGTGTCCCTACCCAAACTTCATGTTGAATTACAATCCCCAGTACTGAAGGTAGGGCTTGGTGGGAGGTAATTGGATCATGGGGGTGGATATCTCATGAACAATCCTTTTGGTGCTGTCCTCATGATAGTGAGTGACTTCTCATGAGATCTGGCTGTTGAAAGGTATGGTGTCTCTCTCTCTCTCTCTCTCTCTCTCTCTCTCTCTTGCTCCCACTTTCACCATATGATGTGCCAATTCCTCCTTTGCCTTCTACCAGAAGGCTTCCCTGAAACCTCCCCAGAAGCTGAGCAGATGTCAGCACCATGCTTCCTGTCAAGCCTGCACAACTGTGAGCCAATTAAACCTGTTTTCTTTATAAATTACCCAGCCTTGGTTATTTCATTATAGTAATGTAAGGATGGACTAATACACCAGACTAACACACCAATGGTCTAGAAAGTGAAAGTGGAAGATTCAAGATGGTGCTGTAGGAGCAGCTCAGGATTGCAGCTCCCAGTGAAAACGTAGAGGGTGAATGGATGCTGCATTTCCAGATGGATCTTTATTGCCCACAGACCAGGAGATTCGAGGTGGAGAAGCCCCATGGGTTGCCAGCCCGGCTGTTTTGACCAGCGCAGCTGTTTCAGCCGGTGCCACAACACAGCAGCTCTCCATACAAAATGCACTGGTCTGGTTGCCCTGTTAAACTGGCAATTGGAGATCCAGGAAGGCAGATTAGCCCATTCATCTGATTAAAAGGGACTGAAACGTAGTCAGGCCAGGAGACTCCCAGGCAGCAACATTGTTTCAGCCAGCACAGTAGGTATCGGCACAGGAAATCACACAGATCCAGGCACACTTTCAGCAGGCGACTGGAACACCTGGGAGAGAGTCAACCATTCAACTTAAAAAAAAAGGGCTCTGAGGCAGGGAGCCAGGTGATCAGGCTCGGTGGGTCCCACGCCCAAAACAAACAAACAAACAAACAAAAAACAGCAATTGGAAATGCTCGGGATTGAGAGTTTCACGGCAAGCACAGCTAAACCCAGGACGGTCCAGCTCTGTGGGGGAGGGGCATCTGCCATTACCGAGGCACTCCACCCCTACGGAGGTAGTCTGCCATTGCTGACGCAGCCTGCCATTGCCAAGGCAACCCACCATAACAGAGAGAGTCCCCCATTACAGAGGTGGGCAACCCTTGCTGAGGCAGTTCTAACCACACCCATATAAACAGGACTGCAGGGAAATATACACAGCAGCCTGGCAGAGCCCACAGCAGCAGGGCAGACCCCACAACAGATCAGCAAAACCTCTGCAGGCAGACAGTGACTAGGCTGCCTCCTTGCTGGGCAGGAGAGCCCTGAAAAATAAAAATAAAAAAAAAAGGCAGCAGCACAACGGATACTCATAAATAAAGCCCTAACTCCCTGGGACAGAGCACTGGAGGAAAAAAAGGAGGGGTTATGAGTTCTGCTGCAGCAGACTTAAACGTATCCGCCTAGCAGCTCTGAATGAATAACAGAGCTCACAGCTCAGCACTTGAGCTCCTATAAAGAACAGACTGTCTCCTCAAGCAGCTCCCTGACCCCTGTATATCCAAAGAGTCACCTCACAAAGGACTGATCAGACTGACATTTGGCCTGCATCATTCTGGAACAAAGACAGCAGAAGAAACTGGTAGCAACCCTTACTGTTCTGCAGATGCTGCAGGTGATCCCCAGGCAAGCGGGGTCTGGAGTGGACCTCAGCAGTCCTACAGCAGATGGGCCAGACTGTTAGAAGGAAAACTAAGAAACAGAAATAACTTCATCATCAACAATCTGGATGTCCACTCAGAGACTCAGTCTGAAAATCAGCAACTACACAGATGACAGGTGGATAAATCCACAAAGATGGGAATAAACCAGCACGAAAAGGAGGTAAAGACCCTAAACCAGAACACCTCACCTCCTACAAGGATCACAACTCCTCACCAGCAAGTGAACAAAGCTGGACAGAGAATAAGTGTGACGAAATGACAGAATCAGATTTCAGAAGGTGGGTAATGAGAAACTTCCATGAGCTACAAGAGCATGTTCTAACTCAATGCAAAGAAAATAAGAACCTTAAAAAAAAGATTTGATGAAATGATAACAAGAATGGCCAACTTAGAGAGAAATATGAGTGAATAGATGGAGCTGAAAAACACAACACGAGAACTTTGCAAAGCATGCACAAGTTTCAACAGCTGAATTGACCAAGCAGAAGAAAAGATATCAGAGGTCGAAGATCAACTTAATTAAATAAAATAAGAAGGCAAGATTAGAGAAAAAAGCGAAAAAAGGAATGAACAAAGTCTCCAAGAAATGTGGGACTATGTGAAGGGACCTAATCTATGTTTGATAGGTGTACCTGAATGTGATGAAGAGAATTA
>JAPYYA010001988.1:0-14521 GCA_028533165.1 Leontopithecus rosalia | reverse complement strand
TTCTAACTGGCATGAGATGGTATCTCAATGTGGTTTTGATTTGCACCACTCTAATGACCAGTGATGATGAGCATTTTTTCATGTTTGTTGGCCTCATGTATGCCTTCTTTTGTAAAGTGTCTGTTCATATCCTTTGCCCATTTTTGGATGGGCTTGTTTGCTTTTTTCTTGTAAATCTGTTTGAGTTCTTTGTAAATTCTGGATATCAGCCCTTTGTCAGATGGGTAAACTGCAAAAGTTTTTTCCCATTCTGTTGGTTGCCGATTCACTCTAGTGACTGTTTCTTTTGCCGTGCAGAAGCTGTGGAGTTTGATTAGGTTCCATTTGTCTATTTTGGCTTTTGTTGCCAATGCTTTTGGTGTTTTGGTCATGAAGTCCTTGCCTAGTCCTGTGTCCTGAATGGTTTTGCCTAGATTTTCTTCTAGGGTTTTTATGGTGCCAGGTCTTATGTTTATGTCTTTAACAGAATGAAAGATTTAACGTTTTCACAGCTCAATTGAAGCCAAAACTCTAATTTCTCTAAAGTTTCTATCTAATCCAATCTTCCCAGTGAGTGTGATAAATAAGGGTTGAAATACTCATTTTTGTCACCAGGGGATAGTGAGATTGACATGTTTGCAACAAACACATCAGGCTGTTGCCCACCACAAGCAGGGTCTTCACACTCTGGTCTTTCAGAGTGTACAGGCTTCTTTGGAAATGTCTATTCCTCTATCCACCTCTAGCATTACTCTTTCTTTAAACCTATTACCTGCTAGCTAATTGTTTAACAGGTAATCATAATTATTATAAGAGTGACTAAACGGTAACTGCTCTCATTTCTGAGTGCTTACTTCATGACAGGCTATGTATGTTTTCTACACTATCTCATTTAATTTTTATAACAATTCTGAGAAGTAGGGACTATTTTTTTTGAGATGATAAAAGAGAGGGTATAGAAGTTAGGTAACTTGCAGAATGTATTCAGATATTAATGGCAGAGGTGGTAGTCAAACAAAAGCTACACTCCTGAGCTTTATGCTGAGCAAGGCATAAGTCATGGAGAGTTGATATGTGGCCCACAAGCATCACCCAATTCAATCAACAAGTAATGACCTCCTAGTATGTCTGCAGCATAAGGATGTGAGATGGATAAATTTAGTTTCTTCTTTGATAGGCCTTAAAATCTGTTGGGGAATTAAACCTATATGTCCAGTTAACAGAACAAGGTAAGTTTTATTTAGTCCTAAAGTAGAGGTCAGGCAGAGGTTATGAAAGTGCTGAGGCAGCAGAGGTAAATTTTGACTTGGAGGATGGGGGTGCATGAAGGCACTAGGGAAAGCTTAGGAGAGGTAGTATCCTTTTACTTCCGTCTTGAAAGATCAGCAAGCATCTGGCAGGTCATGGAGACAGACAGGGAATTCTACATAGATGCAGCAGCTTGAACAAAGACCCTGAGGTGAGAAAATGCACAGTGTGCTTAGGGAACAGGCATTGCTGCAGTGGCATCACAGGCTACCTGGGGAGGAAGAAAGGGAGGGATCAGAGAGAGGCTGAACTGAGGTAAGCATGGCTTCCAGTGCTGCACACAGGATTCATGTAGAATGGGTGGCCATTTAATTTTTCAAGGAGAGAGATGACATAAATCCTTTCACTATGTGGGAGAGTAAAGCACTCAAGGTTTGTTAACTGGTGCTCAGTGGTACATTAGATTGATTTATATGAAATTGCTGGCATATGACCATTTTCAAAATATAAAAATCACAATTTCATATGGTTCAACCTAACACGGTTCAAGATTTTGCTTTGCTTCTGGAAAGTTTTGAATATGTATGTAGCTACAAATTTGGGGTCTCCTCGCCCTTGCAGGTGCTCAGAAGTACTGTTGAGGTCTGCTATTTTATTATTATTATTACTTTATTATTATTATTTTTTTGAGACGGAGTTTCGTTCTTGTTACCCAGGCTGGAGTGCAATGGTGCAAACTCGGCTCACCGCAACCTCCGCTTCCCGGGTTCAGGCAATTCTCCTGCCTCAGTCTCCCAAGTAGCTGGGATTACAGGTACATGCCACCGTGCCAAGCTAATTTTTTGTATTTTTAGTAGAGACGGGGTTTCACCTTGTCGACCAGGATGGTCTCAATCTCGACCTCGTGATCCACCCGCCTCGGCCTCCCAAAGTGCTGGGATTACAGGCGTGAGCCACCACGCCCGGCCCTATTATTTATCTTAATAATGACTTCTTTTTTATTATACTTTAAGTTATGGGGTACATGTGCAGAATGTGCAGGTTTGTTATACAGGTATACATGTGCTATGGTGGTTTGCTGCACTCATCAACCTGTCATCTACATTAGGTATTTCTCCTAATGCTATCCCTCCCCCACCTCCCACCCCCTGACAGATCTCAGTGTGCAATGTTTCCTTCCCTGTGTCCATGTGTTCTCATTGTTCAGTGCCCACCTATGAGTGAGAATATGCAGTGTTAATTTTCTGTTCTCATGTTAGTTTGCTGAGAATGATGATTTCCAGCTTCATCCGTGTCCCTGCAAAGGACATGAACTCACCCTTTTTTATGGCTGCATAGTATTCCATGGTGTATATGTGCCACATTTTCTTTATCCAGTCTATCATTGATAGGCATTTGAATTGGTTCCAAGTCTTTGCTATTGTGAACAGTGCTGGAATAAACATACATGTGCATGTGTCTTTATAGTAGAATGATTTATAATCCTTTGGTTATATACCCAGTAATGGGATTGCTGGGTCAAATGGTATTTCTAGTTTTAAATTCTTGAGGAATCACCGCACTGTCTTCCACAAAGGTTGAACTAATTTACACTCCCACCAACAATGTAAAACTGTTCCTATTTCTCCACATCCTCACCAGCATCTGTTGGTTTTTGACTTTTTAACGAATGCCCTTCTCACTGGTGTGATATGGTATCTCATTTTTTTTTTAATTTCTCTAATGACCAGTGATGAACATTTTTTCATATGTCTGTTGGCTGTTTTGTTAAGTGTCTGCTCATATCCATCGCCCACTTTTTGATAGGGTTGTTTGGTTTTTTTTCTTGTAAATTTGTTTAAGTTCTTTGTAGATTCTGGATATTAACCCTTTGTCAGATGGATAGATTGCAAAAATTTTCTCCCATTCTGTAAGTTGCCTGTTCATGCTGATGAGACTTCCTTTTGCTGTGCAGAAGCTCTGTAGCTTAATTAGATCCCATTTGCCAATTTTTGCTTTTGTTGCCATTGCTTTTAGTGTTTTCATCATGAAGTCTTTGCCCATGCTTATGTCCTGAATGGTATTGCCCAGGTTTTCTTCTAGGGTTTTTATGGTTTTAGGTCTTATGTTTAAGTCTTTAATCCATCTTGAGTTAATTTTTGTATAAGGTGTAAGGAAGGAATCCAGTTTCAGTTTTCTGCATATGGTTAGCCTGTTTTTCCAACACCATTTATTAAATAGGGAATCCTTTCCCCATTGCTTGTTTTTGTCAGGTTTGTCAAAGATCAGATGGTTGTAGATGTGTGGCATTATTTCTGAGGTCTCTGTTCTATTCCATTGATCTATATATCTGTTTTGGTATGAGTACCATGCTGTTTTTGTTACTGTAGAGTTGTAGTATAGTTTGAAGTCAGGTAGGGTGATGCCTCCAGTTCTTTTTGCTTAGAATTGTCTTAGCTATATGAGTTCTTTTTGGTTCCATATGAAACTTAAAGTAGTTTTTCCAATTCTGTAAAGAAAGTCAATGGTAGTTTGATGGGGATAACATTAAATCTATAAATTAGTTTGGGCAGTATGGCCATTTTTGTGATATTGATTCTTCCCATATATGGGCATGGAACATTTTTCCATTTGTTTGTGTCCTGTCCTATTTCCTTGAGCAGTGATTTGTAGTTCTCCTTGAAGAAGTATTCATATCCCTTGTAACTTGTATTCCCAGATATTTTATTCTCTTTGCAGCACTTGTGAATGGGAATTTATTATGATTTAGCTCTCTGTTTATCTATTATTGGTGTATAGGAATGCTTGTGATTTTTGCATATTGATTTTGTATTCTGAGACTTTGCTGAAATTGCTTATTAACTTAAGGAGATTTGGGGCTGAGATGATGGGGCTTTCTAAATATACAATGATATCATCTGCAAACAGAGACAATTTGACTTCCTCTCTTCCTATTCGAATATGCCTTATCCCTTTCTCTTGCCCGATTATCCTGTCCAATACTATGTTGAAAAGGAGTGGTGAGAGGGAATTCTTGTCTTGTGCCAGTTTTCAAAGGAAATGCTTCCAGTTTTTGCTCATTCAGTATGGTATTGGCTTTGTGTTTGTCATAAGTAGCTCTTATTATTTTGAGATACATTCCATCAATACCTAGTTTATTGAAATTTTTAGCAGGAAGGGTTACTGAATTTTGTTGAAGGCCTTTTCTGCATCTATTGAGATAATCATGTGGGTTTTGTCGTTGGTTCTGTTTATGTGATAGATTACGTTTATTGATTTGCTTATGTTGAAAACCAGCCTTGCATCCCAGGAATGGAGCCTACTTGATTATCATGGGCAAACTTTTTGATTAGCTGTTGTATTTGGTTTGCCAGTATTTTATTGAGGATTTTCTCATCCATGTTCGTCATGGATATTGGCTTGAAATTTTCTTTTTTTGTTGTGTCTCTGCCAGCTTTTGGTATCAGGATGATTTTGGCCTCATAAAATGAGTTAGGAGGGATTCCTTCTTTTTCTATTGTTTAGAATCATTTCAGAAGGAATGATACCAGCTCCTTTTTGTACCTCTGGTAGAAATTAGTGGTGAATCCATCTGGTCCTGAACTTTTTTTTTAATTGGTAGGCTGTTAATTGCTGCCTTGATTTTAGAACTTGTTATTGGTCTATTCAGGGAATTGACTTCTTTCTGGTTTAGCCTTGGGAGGGTGTATGTGCCCAGAAATTTCTTCTAGATTTTCTAATTTGTTTGCATAGAAGTATTTATAGTGTTCTCTAATGGTAGTTTGTATTTCTGTGGGATAGGGGGTGATATCACCTTTATCATTGTTTATTGTATCTATTTGATTCTTCTTTCTTTTTGCTTTATTCATCTGGCTAGTGGTCTACCTATTTTGTAGATCTTTTCAAAAAACCAGCTCCTGGATTTATTGATTTTTTGAAGGGTTTTCTGTGTCTCTGTCTCCTTCAGTTCTGCTCTGATCTTAGTTAATTCTTGTCTTCTGCTAGCTTTTGAATTTGTTTGCTCTTGCTTCTCTAGTTCTTTTAAGTGTGATGTTAGGGTGTCAATTTTAGATCTTTCCTGCTTTCTCTTGTAGGCATTTAGTGCTATAAATTTCCCTCTATACACTGCTTTAAATGTGTTTTGGAGATTCTCATATGTTGTGTTTTTGTTCTCATTGGTTTCAAAGAACATCTTTATTTCTGCTTTAATTTCATTATTTACCTAGTAGTCATTCAGGAGCAGGTTTTTCAGTTTCCATATAGTTGTGTAGTTTTGAGTGAGCTTCTTAATCCTGTGTTCTAATTTGATTGCTCTGTGGTCTGAGAGACTGTTTGTTGTGATTTCCATTCTTTTGCATTTGCTGAAGAGTGTTTTACTTCCAATTATGTGGTCAATTTTAGAATAAGTGTGATGTGGTACTGAGAAGACTGTATATTCTGTTGATTTCGAGTGGAGAGTTCTGTAGATGTCTACTAGGCCTGCTTGGTCCAGAGCTGAGTTCAAGTCCTGGATACCCTTGTTAATTTTCTGTCTTGTTGATCTAATATGGTCAGTGGGGTGTTAAAGTCTCCCACTATTATTGTGTGGGACGCTAAGTCTCTTTGCAGGTCTTTAAGGACTTGCTTTATGGATCTTAGTGCTCCTGTGTTGGGTGCATATATATCTTTGTCTCTTTTGATCTTTGTTGGTTTGAAGTCTGTTTTATCGGAGACTAGGATTGCAAACTCTGCTTCTTTTTGCTTTCCACATATTTGGTAAATTTTCCTCCATCCCTTTATTTTGAGCCTATGTTTGTCTTTATACATGAGATGGGTCTCCAGAATACAGCACACCAATGAGTCTTGACTGTTTATCCAATTTGCCAGTTTGTGCCTTTTAATTGGGGCATTTAGCCCATTTACATTTAAGGTTAATATTGTTATGTGTGAATTTGATGCTGTCATTATGATGCTTGCTGGTTATTTTGTCCATTAGTTGATGCAGTTTCTTCATAGCATTGATGGTCTTTACAATTTGATATGTTTTTTCAGTGGATTGTACCAGTTGTTCTTTTCCATGTTTAGTGCTTCCTTCAGGAGGTCTTGTAAGGCAGACCTGCTGGTGATAAAATCTCTCAGCATTTGCTTGTATGTAAAGGATTTTATTTCTCCTTTGCTTATGAAGCTCAGTTTGTCTGGATTTGAAATTCTGGATTGAAAATTCTTTTCTTTAAGAATGTTGAATATTGGCCCCCACTTCTTCTGACTTGTAGTGTTTCTGCTGAGAGAGCCACTGTTAGTCTGATGGGCTTCCCTTTGTGGGTAACACGATATTTCTCTCTGGCTGCCTTTCACATTTTTCCTTCATTTTAACCTTAGTGAATCTGACAATTATGTGTCTTGGGTTCGCTCTTCTGGAGGAATATCTTTGTGGTCTCTGTATTTCCTGAGTTTGAATGTTGGCCTGCCTTGCTAGGTTGGGGAAGTTCTCTTGGATAATATCCTGGAAAGTGTTTTCCAACTTGGTTCCATTCTCCCCATTACTTTCAGGTTCACCAATCAAAGGTAGATTTGGTCTTTTCACATAGTCCCATATTTCTTGGAGGATTTGTTAGTTTTTTTTTCACTCTTTTTTCTCTAATCTTGTCTTCTTTATTTCATTGAGTTGATCTTCAATCTCTGATATCCTTTCTTTTTCTTGATCAAGTTTGTTACTGATATTTGTATATGCATCACAAAGTTCTCATGCTGTGTTTTTCAGTTCCATCAGGTCATATATGTTCTTCTCTAAGCTGCTTATTCTAGTTAGGAATTTGTCTAACCTTTTTTCCAGGTTCTTATCTTCCTAGCTTTGGGTTAAAACATGCTTCTTTAGCTCGGAAGAGTTTGTTATTATTCACCTCTGAAGCCTACTTCTGTCAATTCGTCAAACTCATTCTCCAACTAGTTTTGTTCCTTGCTGGCAAAGAGTTATGATCATTTGGAGGAGAATAGGTGTTCTGGCTTTTGGAATTTTTTGCGTTTTAGTGCTGGTTTCTCCCTATCTTCATGGATTTATCTACCTTTGGTCTTTGATGTTGATGATGTTGAAACTATTTCTTTCTGTTTGTTAATTCTCCTTCTACCAGTTAAGCCCCTCTGCTGCAGGGCTGCTGAAGTTTGCTGGAGGTTCATTCAGCTGAAAATGCAGGAATCGCCCACCTTCTACATCGATCTCATTGAGAGATGCAGTCTGGTGATGTTCCTATTCAGCCATCTTAACAGCTCTTTCCTCTTATTTTAACTTAGCCAATACATCAGTGAAGTAGAATCTTACTTATTTTAAGCTGGAATTTGATTAACTCAGGATGGTAACCTTAGCTACTTTAAGCCCTTGATTAGTTGTTGATGAAATCGTTGTACTTAGTATTTATAGGGAGGAAGGTAGATGGGAAATGAAGATTTATAAAGGTCTTTGATGGTAAGAACTATTGGTTGCTGTAGATAGCTACTGAAAGCTGGCATGGGCATGCCATGTTTCCAGGCAACCTTGGGTGGTCCTGGGCTTGCAGTTACATTCTGTCATTCTTCAAATGTTTTCTGAGTGCCTAAATGTTTTGTGAACAGTTCTAGGCACCAAAGAGATGGTTGGAAATAAGCTAGACAACTTGCTTATCTGGTCCTTGGGTTTTCCATCCAAGCTAGAATGAATAACATTTGACTAAACTGTTGTTAAGAAAGATTGTCTATATACGTAAACCCTGTGTATGAATGGGGCAAAGTAGACTCTGGGGAGATAGGGTGGGATGGGGGCAATTCAGTAGGCCCTACTTAGTGCCAGACACTGGGCTTTTATCTCATTTTCTCATTTAAATCCCCCCTCCCCCACCACCTCTAGACAAATTAGGTAGTTTTATCCTTGCTCGACAGATGGGGAAATTGACCCTCAAAGGAATTGAGAAAATTGCTGCCAGTTGCCCAGCATGAGGGTGGTGGAGCAGAGTTTGAGCACACATCTGTTTGTCCAGTGCCTGAGTTCTTTCCATCAGCATCCCCAGTACAAAGCAATTTTAGGTTTTGCAAGACAAACCTGGAGAAGCAAATGCTTAATTGTTCAGAGGCTTATTTTCTTTTCAACCAGAGTGGAACTGGACAAGTGTAATCAGAACCATTTGTTGACAATGGCAAGGCAAGTTGTAGAGATGAAATTAGAGTGTCAAGGCCAGGTGACTGATGTTTCCCAAAGGCATGAAAACAGCATGTCACACCCAAGGTAATGATGCCACAGATTCCTGCATGTCATATTCCATTGCTATGTTTAGAGAAAGTACAATAATATTGTTCAGAGTCAGCAAAGATAGTGTGTATTTAGTTCCAGTTTTGATGAATCTGTAAAAGTTGCAACCCAGATGTTGTGCTATTAATTTGGGTGACATGATTATTGTTACTTTGGCCTCTCTTTTCCAAATATGTTAATCCCAACAGCAACAGCAACAACAAAAAAGTTAATATGATTTAAAGCTTCATGTCACATTATGTTTTGAGACATGCAATCAGGAAACTAGAGTGATATATGAAAAATTGTTATTGTCCTAGTTTTAAAAATGACTTTCTTAAGACTTGGGTAAAAAGGACCCGTCCTGATGAGCTCATTCTCTCTCAAAGATTTTTGTTCTTTTAAAGTCATTGCATTTCCACTATGGTTTAGTATGAACAAAAAAAATTCAGGAATTCTTTTCTTACTTGAGTTCCAGGGATATAGAGACTATAGAGCTAATTTTCGTCTTGTCATTTAAAAAATGCACACGTCTCAGAGCTGCTTTGATATTTGTTATTGATAGAAAGAGTGCTCACCATTTAACATGGCTGTGCCTCCTACTAGGGGATGGCAAATACCTGTTATGGTGTTTCTGGAAATAGGCTGGTCATAATGTCCCATTTACAACAGGGAGTTGTGTACCTCTGGTTACCTGGAATGGGTAATGTCAGGATCAGGCATTGAAAAGCTCATCTCCAGTCTAGGGAGATGGTGAATAGGAGGCAGGACTAGTTTGTAGTTCCCACTCCAATGGATTGTATAGTATGTGGAGACTCACATCAGAAACTTGCTTGAAGAACTACTGCAAAAACATACCAGAAAAGCTGAGATAATCCACACACCCTTTGAAGGACCAGGATTACTGCTGTAGTCTCCCTGATATACGGAAAAACTGTGAGTCAGCTTGCTTTCTTCACAGGGTGGCTTGCCCTGGTCACTGGCTGCCAGACATGGTGCTGTTGTGGGGGCATAGTGGGAGTGAGACCGGCCTTTAGGACTGTAGGCTGCGTGAGAGTGGGGTGAGGTCAGTGACTGCTAGCTTTCCCCCACTTCCCTGGTGACCTGTATGACTCAGCAAAGTCAGCCACAATCCCACTACGAATATAACTCCACTGGACTGGGAACCACACTGCCATACCCCACAGCAGCCACAGCAAGCCCTGCCCAAGGAGAGGCTGAGCTCAGACATGCCTATCTAGCCCCTACCTGGTGTGGTGGTCTGTCTCTACTTACCCTAGTAGCTGAAGATAAAGGTTATAATCTCTTGATAGCTATATGGCCCTGCTCACCTCCTGAGAAACCTGAATACTTAACCAGGTGTCCCTAGGGAAAGTTTGCATCATTCCTGTAGGACTGCAGCTGATGTGCTCTTAAGAGCATTACCTCCTGTTTGGAGGCCAATGAGCACAAAACCGGCACACTAAATAAAAACACAACTAAGGAGCCTTTCAGAGTCCACTTCACTCCCCTGCTACCTCCACTGAAGCAGGTGCTGGTATCCATAGCTGCAAGACCTGAAGAGGGATCACATCACAGGACTCTTTGCAGACACTCCTTAGTACCAGCCTGGAGTTCAGTAGCTCTGTTGGGTGGCTAGACCCAGAACAGCAAAAACAATCACTATAGTTCAGCTCTCAGGAAGCCTCATTCCTCGGGGAAGGAGGAGAATACTACATCAAGGGAGCACCCTGTGGGACAAAAGAATCTGAACAGTGGCCTTTGAATCCCAGATCTTCCCTCTGACAGTCTACCCAAATGAGAAGGAACCAGAAAAACAATTTTAGTAATATGACAAAACAAGGTTCTTTATACCCCAAAAAGATCATACCAGCTCACCAGCAATTGATTCAAACCAAGACAAAATCTCTTAATTGCCAGAAAAAGAATTCAGAACATCAGTTATTCAGCTAATCAAGGAGGCACCAGACAAAAGTGAAGTCCAACTTAAAAAAAAAAAAAACATGATACAGGGTATGAAATGAAGCTTCTTCAGTGAAATAGAGAACATAAAAAAAAAACAACCACAACTTCTGGAAATTGAGAACACATTTAGAGAAATGCAAAATGCACTGGAAAGTTTCAGCAATAAAATCAAACAAGCAAAAGAAAGAACTTGAGAGCTTGAAGACAAGATTTTTGAATTAATCCAACTCATCAAAGACAAAGAAAAAAGAATTTTAAAAATGAACAAAACCTCCAAGAAATTTGAGACTATGTTATATATTCAAACTTAAGAATAATTGGTGTTCCCAAGAAATAAGAGAAATCTAAAAGTTTGGAAAATATATTTGAGAGAATAATTGAGGAAAACTTCCCAGCCTTGCTAGAGATCTCGGCATGCAAATACAAGAAGCTGAAAGAACACGTGGGAAAGTCATCACAAAAAAATCATCACCTAGTCACATAGTCATCAGGTTATCTAAAGTCAAAATGAAGGAAAGAATCTTAAGAGCTACGAGGGAAAATCATCAGGTAACCTGTAAAGGAAAACCTATCAGATTAACAGCAGATTTCTCAGCAGAAACCACAGAAGGGATTGGGGTCCTATCTTTAGCCTCCTTAAACAAAATAATTATCAGTTAAGAATTTTGTGGTCGGGTGTGGTGGCTCACACCTCTAATCCCAGCACTTTGGGAGGCTGAGGTGGGTAGATTATCTTAGGTCAGGAGTTCAAGAACAGCCTGGCCAACATGGTGAAACTCAGTCTCTACTAAAAATACAAAAATCAGCTGGGCGTGGTGGTGGATGCCTGTAATCCCAGCTGCTCAGGAGGCTGAGGTGGGAGAATTGCTCGAACCTGGGAGGTAGAGGTTGCAGTGAGCCAAGATTGCACCATTACACTCCAGCCTGGGTGACAAGAGAGGAACTCCATCTCAAAAAAGAAATAATAATAATAATTTTGTATCTAGCAAAACTAAGCTTCATAAATGAAAGAAAGATACAGTCTTTTCCAGACAAACAAACCAAGAGAATTCGTCAGTACCAAGCCAGCACTATAATAACTGCTAAAAGGAGCATGAAATCTTGAAACAAATCCTCAAAATATACAAAAATAGCATCTCCTTAAAGCATAAATCTTACAGAACCTGTGTAACAGTAACTCAGTGGAAAATGAAACAAAACAAGGTATTCAGGCAACAAATAGCATGATGAATAGAATAAGAAAACAATTACTACTAGACCTAAGAAATGAGATAGACAGCAACACCATAATAGCAGGAGACTCTAACACTCCACTGACAACACTAGGCAGGTCATCAAGACAGAAAGTCAGCAGAGAAATAATGGAATTAAACTATAGCTTACAGCAAACTGACTTAGTAGATATTTATAAAACATTCTATCCAACAACTGCATAATGTACATTCTATTCAACAGCACATGGGACATTCTCCAAGACAAATCATATAATAGGCCACAAAACAAGCCTCAGTAAATTTAAGAAAACTGAAGTTATATCAAATACTCTCTCAGACTACAGTGGAATTAAATTGGAAATCAACTCCAAAAGGAACCCTCAAAACCATGCAAATACACGGAAATTAAATAATCTGCTCCTGAATGATTGTCAGGTCAACAATGAAATCAAGAGGAAAATTTAAAAAATTATTTGAACTGAATGATAATAGTGACAAAACCTATCAAAATCTCTTGGATACAGCAAATGCAGTGCTAAGAGAAAAGTTGATAACATTAAATGCCTATATCACCAAGTCTAAAAAAGCACTAATAGACAATCTAAGGTCACACCTCATGGAACTGGAGAAAAAAGAACAATTCAAACCTAAACTCAGCAGAAGGAAATAAATAACAAAGATCAGAGCAGAACTAAATGAAATTGAAATAAACAACAACAACAACACAAACACAAAAGATAAATGAAACCGAAACCTGGTTCTTTGAAAAGATAAATAAAATCAATAGACCATTAGAGAGATTAACCAAGAAGAGAGAAGATTGAAATAAGCTCAATTAGCAGTGAAATGGGAGATACAACAGTGCATACCACATATATACAAAAGATTATTCAAGGCTACTATGAACACCTTTACATGCATGCATAAACTAGAAAACGCAGTGGAGATGGAGAAATTCCTGGAGAAATAACCCTCCTAGATTAAACGAGGAAGACACAGAATCTTTGAACATAACAATAACAAGCAGTGAGATTGAAATGGTAACTTAACAATTGTCAACAAAAAAAGTTCAGGATCAGATGGATTCACAGCTGAATTCTATCAGACATTAGAAGAAGAATTGGTACCAATCCTATTGACACTATTCCAAAAGATAGAGAAAGCGGGAATCCTCCCTAAATCATTCTATGAAACCAGCATCACCCTAATACCAAAACCAGGGAAGGACATAACAAAAAAAGAAAACTACAGACCAATATCCCTGATGAGCATAGATGCAAAAATCGTCAACAAAGATACTAGCAAACCAAGTCCAACAACATATCAAAAAGATAATTTACCATGATCAAGTGGGTTTCAAATCAGGGATGCAGAGATGGTTTAACATATACAAGTCAATAAATGTGATACACCACATAAAATTAAAAAAATAAAAATCATATGATCATCTCAGTAGATGCAGAAAAAGCATTTGACAAAATCCAACATTTATTTATGATTAAAACCCTCAGCAATATCAGCATAGAAGGGACATACCTTAAGGTAATAAAAGCCGTCGATGACAAACCCACAGCCAATATTATACTGAGTGGGGAAAATTTGAAAGTATTCCCCCTGAGAACTGGGACAAGACAAGGATGCTCACTTTCACGACTTCTATTCAACATGGTACTGGAAGTCCTAGCCAGAACAATCAGCCAAGAGAAAGAAATAAAGGGCATCCAAATTGGTAAAGAGGAGGTCAAACTGTCTTTTTTTTGCTGATGATATGATTGTATGCCTAGAAAACTGTAAACATTCATCCAAAAAACTCCTAGATCTGGTAAATGTATTCATCAAAGTTTCTGGATACGAAATTAACGTACACAAATCAGTAGTTCTGCTGTATACTAACAGCGACAAAGCTGAGAATCAAATCAAGAAGTCAACTCCTTTCACAATAGCTGCAAAAAAAATAAAATACTTAGAAATACACCTAACTAACGACATGAAAGAGCTCTACAAGGAAAATTACAAAAAAAAAAAACTGCTAAAAGAAATCATAGATGACACACAAATGGAAACGTATCCTATGCTTATGGATTCAATATTGTGAAAATGACCACACTGCCAAAAGCAATCTACAAATTCTATGCAATTCCCATCAAAACACCACCATCATTTCCATATAACTAGGAAAAAACAATTTTTAAATTCATATGGAACCAAAAAAGAGCCACAGAGCCAAAGAAAGACTAAGTAAAAGGAACAAATCTAGAAGTATCACATTACCTAACTTCAAACTATACTGTAAGGCCACAGTCACCAAAACAGCATGATACTGGTATAAAAATTGGAACATAGACCAGTGGAACAGAATAGAAAACCCAGAAATAAAGCAAAATACTCACAGTCAACTAGTCTTTGACAAAGCAAATGAAAACATAAAGTTGGGAAAGGATACCCTATTCAACAAATGGTGCTGGGTTAATTGGCTAGCCACACGTAGGAAAATGAAACTAGATCCTCATCTCTCACCTTATACAAAAATCAACTCAAGCATTCCTATACACTAATAACAGACTGAAAGAGAGCCAAATCAAGAATGAACGGCCATTCACAATTGCTACAAAGAGAATAAAATACCTAGGAATACAACTAACAAGGAACGTAAGGGACCTCTTCAAGGAAAACTACAAACCACTGCTCAATGAAATAAAAAGGATGCAAACAGATGGAGAAACATTCCATGTTCATGGTTAGGAAGAATCAATATCGTGAAAATGGCTATACTGTCCAAAGTAATTTACAGAATCAATGCTATCCCCATCAAGCTACCATTGACTTTCTTCACAGAACTGGAAAAAACCACCTTGAACTTCATAGGGAACCAAAAGAGAGCCCGCATAGCCAAGTCAATCCT
>JAPYYA010001987.1:0-14523 GCA_028533165.1 Leontopithecus rosalia | reverse complement strand
GAGACCATCCTGGTCAAAATGGTGAAACCCCGTCTCTACTAAAGATACAAAAAATTAGCTGGGCATGGTGGCGCGTGCCTGTAATCCCAGCTACTTGGGAGGCTGAGGCAGGAGAATTGCCTGAACCCAGGAGGCGGAGGTTGCGGTGAGCCGAGATCGCGCCATTGCACTCCAGCCTGGGTAACAGGAGCAAAACTCCATCTCAAAAAAAAAAAAAAAAAAAGATGCAAGCAGAATATAAATAATGCAAATTAAGACTTCTTTTTTTTATTCCTTTTTAGATGCAGTCTCCCTCTGTTGCCCAGGCTGGAGTACAGTGGTGGTATCTTAGCTCCCTGCAACCTTTGCCTCCTGGGTTCAAGTGATACTTGTGCCTTAACCCCCCGAGTAGCTGGGATTACAGGCTCAGATTACCACACTGGCTAATTTTTATATTTTTAGCAGAGATGGGGTTTCACCTTGGCTAGGCTGGTCTCAAACTCCTAACCTTAAGTGATACCTCCCAAAATGGTGGGATTACAGGCATGAGCAACCACAACCGGCCAAGATTTCTGATTAATTCAGAGAAAGCTACCAAACTGCATTTGATGAAATCTCAAAAACAATACCAAATAAATTGTGTTATGTAACTTATTACATATGGATGGAAATTTTCACCAGATTTCTTTGAAGCTCCCCTGCTGCTCCTCTCAGACACCTGGTTGTAGTTTGAAGTAAATAATTCAATCAGGCCTGCCCCAGTGGGTCACGCCTGTAACCCCAACACTTTGGAAGGCTGAAGTGGGAGGATCATTTGAGCTCCAGAGTTCCAGGCCAACCTGTACAACACAGCAAGACCCCCGTCTCTACAAAAATTTTAAAAATTAGCCATGTGTGGCGGTGGGCCTGCAGGTGGGAAAATCCCTTGAGCCCAGGAGGTCGAGGCTGCAGTGCGTTCTGTTTGCGCCACTGCACTCCAGCCTAGGCCACACGGAGAGACACTGTAAATAAATAAATAAATAGAATCCATCTCCAGGATCCTATAGACAACACAAAAGGACTTTGATATCATGCCTATTTCAAATTATGCCGATTTTAAAGACTCTATTAGGCTGGGTGCGGTGGCTGGCTCATGCCTGTAAATCCCAGCACGTTGGGAGGCCAAGGCAGGTGGATCACCTGAGGTCGGGAGTTCGAGACCAGCCTGACGAACATGGAGAAACCCCAGGCATGGTGGCACATTCCTGTAATCCCAGCCACTCGGAAGGCTGAGGCAGAATTGCTTGTGCCGGGGAGCGGAGGTTACGGCCACCCCATTGCACTCCAGCCTGGGCAACAAAAGTGAAAATCCGTTTCAAAAAAAAAAAAAAGAAAAAGAAAAGAAAGGAAGGAAGGAAAGAAAAGAAAAAAGACAAGACTCTATTAAGTATAATTTATGTTAAGACTGAATCTGTAACAGAAATTCTATGAATTCAAGAGACACTTAACCTGGTCATTTCCAGGCCTCAAATTACAGCCTTGTGATAATTCTATTGCTTGCTGGAACTTCAACACCCTCTAGATAGGTTTTTGTTTTGTTTTTTCTTTTTTTTTTGAGACGGGGTTCACCATGTTGACCAGGATGGTCTCGATCTCAGGTGATCCGTCCCCCTCGGCCTCCCGAAGTGCTGAGATTACAGACGTGAGCCACCCTGCCCGGCCCTAGATAGGTTTTATATACCTAGTTCCTAGTAGGACTCTGGCACCAACTCACAATTCCCACCGGGCAATGAGCACGTCCTTTGTTAGGGGCCAAGGAGCGGCTCCGCCCAGTGCGCTGCCCCGGCCGACCCCAAACTGGCGAGGTCAGTGGTGCGCGCGCACCCTCCGAGTCAGCACTTCCCTGAAACCGCAGGTTCTCTGAGCGGCTCGCCCCCGATTGCGGCATCCACGCTGGCCTTTAAGAGCCTCCGATGTGCTTTCTTCTCGAAGCAGCTCCCTTTTTAAAGCCTGGCACCTACAAGGACCTGGGAGTGTGTCACAGACAACCCTCTAGGGAGGCTGCTCTGCCAGCAAGGACACAAGGGTGCTTCACCAGGCAGCCTCCTAAGGAGACGGTGCAGGCGGGAGGCAGAGGCAAGCCGCCCCCGTTTCCCTAACTTCGCACTCACGGGAAGTTGATTACACAAGAGGGTTTTTTTCGTTTTGGTTTGGCTTTTTGTATTTTGAAGAACCCATAACCCTGGCAATAATTTCCACTACACTCCTAAATCACAAGAGGGAGGGGAAGCACTGAGTGAAGAGGAAGTACGGTCGCTATGGTTACCGCCGCACAGCGCAATTCTGCAGAGGGAGAAGGAGGTGTGGCGGAGGCCCTCTGCACCCACGCACCGAGGCCGAGCCCAGCACCAGCCACGCCGGCCTGAGCGGAGGACTGTGGCAGGCACTAGAAGCCCCACCCCATTCCAAAGAAAATGACACCTTTCAAAGCCTTAAAAAAAAAAAAATTTTTTTTTTAAGGCCGGGCGCGGCGGCTCCTGCAATCCCAGGCCTTTGGGAGCCCCAGGCGGGAGGATCGCCTGAGATCAGGAGCTCCAAAGCAGCCTGGGCAACACAAGAAGACCTAGTCTCAGAAGGAAAAAAATAAATAAATAAATAAAGCCGTGCGCGATGGCTCACTTCTGTAATCCCAGCACTTTGGGAGGTCAAGGAGATCCGATCATCTGAACTCAGGAGTTCGAGACCAGCCTAGCAAATATGGTGAAACCTTGTCTCTACTAAAAATACAAAAACTAGCCGGGCGTGGTGGCGGACTCCTGTATTCCCAGCTACTCCAGAGGCTGAGGCAGGAGAATCGCTTGAACCCGGGAGGCGGAGGTTGCAGTGAGCCGGAACTGTGCCACTGCACTCCAGAGTAGACACCTTTCTTTGGGCTTAATGAGCAAACATTCCACGAAGTGCCTGATGTAAGCTGGCCCGGCACCACCCAGGCCTTCGGCCAGAGCTGTTTTCCCGTTTCGAGAAGCCTCCACCACACTCTACACGGGATCCAGTCAAGAGCCGTCCCAGAAGTGGCGTAGGGGTGGAAGGCAAGCCAGCTCGACGCCGGCCAGCCTCCGTCCCGGGGCACAAAGGGGAGACTAATCTCCAGAAAACTGGTGGTGCAGAACTGGTGGACCTTGAGGAAAAAGTGACTTGGGCACAAGCGAAACTGCTCAGACGCACTTCACATTAAAGACGCGGACAACATAGCGAGACGAAAATGGGTCTGTGCGCAGGCGCGCGGAACCACGACTAGCGCGCTGGGGGCGATCCTTCCCCCTTCCCTCAAAGGCCAAGACAGTGTGGTTCCGACGCGCTTGCGCGAGGACGGAACGTTGGGTGAGGGGAAACCCGTTCCCTTCATTGTGAGAGAAAACCGCCCCCGCAGGCGGGCGAGCGCGCGCGCGCTCACGCACCACTCTCACACTCCGGCGCGCCCCGGGCTTTACGCCCGGCGCCTCGCGCGTGCGCGGAGAGGGGAGCAGTCGTGAAGTCAGGCTTTTTGCTGAGTTTCCCTGAGAAGTTTCTGGAAAGACGAAGCCAAAGCGACGCTGGGAGAAGAGGAGCGCAATGAAGCAAGCGTTTGAAAAAAGCGAAACACCCCAAGCACGCCGTGACACCTTCAGCCTTCGAGCCACGGCCCAAGCAGAGCCCAAGGCCACTGACACCCTCACACCAGAGAAAAAACACAGGGACTGCGGCAGGCGCTCCTCTCTCCGCCAGTGCTCAGCCTCCGGGACCCGTCAGCACGGGGAGAGGGGATAGGGCAGGGGGTGGCCATGAGAAAGGACGTTTGCTAGGTGGAAGGAAAGCCGAAACCCGCCCTCTGGAGTTGCCTGCGCGTGCGGGCCCCCTCGAGTGGGCTCGGTACGTTAGGACTCAGCGTTGCTGCCGAAGCATGGTTGAGGGCGTCTTTCACCGCTTTTTCCTAAGTTTTTCCTTCTCATGGGATCTGTGGTCCCTCCCTCGTCCGTCTTCGCTTTGGTGGCCTGACGCTAACGCTGCGAGTGTGGGGAGACCGTAGCAACCCCGGGCCTGAGGGGCGTCCGTTGCTCCTTTAAAGAAAAGCCCCGCGGAGAGGGGCCCGTGTGACCGAGCAAAGGTAGCGCGCGCCAGCACAATGGCCGCGTCGTTGGCAGCTCGGGACGCGGCCTCAGGGCCGCGGGCGCCCTGGGCAGGGCGGCGTGGGAAGACCGGGCGCCTGGGCTGGCAGAACGGCGTTGGCGCGCGCGGGGCCGGGCGGGAGCAGGGAGCCACAGCGCTTCGCAGGTGCCTCTCAGCGGCCGAGCGGCTGCCATTTTGTGATGTGGCCGCCGCCATTTCGCGCGGCCAAGGGGCGGGGTGTGGGCGGGGCGGCGGGCGAGCGCGTACCCTTTGTTCTTCCCATTATCGGCGCGAGGCCCCAGTGCAGACCGCCGACCGCTTCGGAACCGGGTTACTTCCGAGCGGCCACGCGGCGTGTGAACCTTGCGGCGCGGCCTGGGCGTGCGCAAGGCCCCGGCTCTTCCGCCTTGCAAGCCCTTCGAAAGGGGTTTCTCACGCCACTTGCAGGGTGTAGGGAACACTTTTTTTTTGTTTGTTTGGGGTGGGGACATGTTTTAAAAGAGGGATGCGTGGAACTCAGCCGTGAGAAGTGGTTGTCTAGAGCCTTGAGCTGTTGGCAGTAACGAACCCCTGCGCGTGCCCGGCTTTGGGCGATCATGGCGCTCTGCAAATAGCCCAGCTGCAGAGGTTGCCCCTTAGAGCTTCCTCAGCTACCGGGAGACCTCACAAAGGTGCTAAAAACCCCATGTCTCTAGCGGTTGGCTTTTTTTTTTTTTTTTGAAAAAAAACAAAAAAGGTGGGAAGTCTTACGTGCTGGAAAGCGGAGGAGAATGAGACGTTGCTTTTCATTGGCTGGCCATTAAGCACGCACTGCGCAACTGTTCTCCAGATACGGGTTTATAGCCCATTATGTCTGAGCCATAAACATGAACAATAGATTTGAATATCTTACTTGTCTGTTTAGAACATTTCCCATTTAACTTCTTTTTGAAATCCCAGATGAGTATGTAAATAATACACTGACCTAATAGAATATTGTGTGCCTTCCAGCGTCATTTCAAATCCTGAAACAGCTATTGTTTTTCTGATTTCAAAAGAAATATTTAAATGTAAGTCTTGGTGTTTTAATATTAAGGTTGTGGCTTGAAACCAACAAAGCCAGGAAATTCAAGAGAAGTGCTGCTAAATTTGTCTTCCCCCTTTGCTTTTGTACAGCTTTTATTTTTGTTTAATGTTTTGTTTTTTTTCTTTCAAGTTTGTTTTTCTTCACCACAGCGTGAATTCGTAAAAGAGCCAGCCAAATCTATTGGTGGCTCAGCTGCCGTAGGTTTTTTGTTTTCTTACTATGTGTAATTACAGGGAATTATTTGTTTCAGCAATAAGGAATAAAGCTCATAATGATAAGATTAAAAGGTAAACATCTGTTGTTGACGGAATCGATCAGGATTTGATGGCTTCTAGATGAAAGAAATAGAGGCTTTTGGATTCCAAATAATTTAGTTCCATTATGACCAAACTTAAAGCACTGCATAGAGCTTTACATTTTTATGCCATATTTTAAGATTGTGTAAGTCTTTTGGCATGAACTGTCCTTTTGTTTTGTTTTTGAGACGGCCTTACTGTCTCTTGGCGGTGGCGAAATCACGGCTCACTGCAGGCTCAACCTCCCTGGGCTCAGGTGATCCTCCCACCTCAGCCTTCATTGTAGCTGAGACAATAGGCACGAACGACCACCCCGGGCTAATTTTTTAAGGTGGGGTTTTGCCTTGTTGCCCCGGCTGGTCTCCAGCACCTGGGCTCCAGAGAGCCTCTCCTATGGTTGAGATTACAGGCATGAGGAACCACTCCTGGCTTGTCCTTCCTTTTCGAGGGGGGCCTACAGAACAAATAAGAATATACGTGTATATATATACGTGTAATATATACGTATATATATATATATACACGTATATATATATATATGTTAATGCTGTGGGGGTATTTTTTTTCCTTTTTGCCTGTACAACGAAAATGAAATACTATAAAAGCATGAGTTTTATTGGAAATTTGGAGTCTATTACAGTAGCCTGATAACTCAGGCAAATTATTATGGCTCTAAGTATCTGGGCAGTTCAGATGGATCTGTTTAAACAGTCCTAATTCCTAGGGTTCATTTTTATTTATAAACACATATATTTAACCATTACATTTAACACAGCACATCCTTTTATTGTACAAAAAAATGATGTTAATTTGTATTTTCTTAAAGAGTGGGTGGTGTTTGCACTGTTGACACCCTTATGACCAGGGTGTACATTTGCAAAACAGTTGAACAGAAATCCAGGCTAACCTCCTCCGCCATACTCATATCGACCTAGCTTCCTAACCGGAAAAACCCCAAACACTGTTAGAACTGGTGAACTTTAAATATGCAGAGAACCATCCTCAAATAAACAGATTGAATCACCACATCTCATGATCTGCCCCAGAGGTGAAAAGGCCTTTGTTTATATAGTGCTGGATCTCGTTTGTGTTTGTCAGGCTATACCAGACTAGCACATTCCAGAACTGCCAATTCATTGTTCCTGTAGTTTTTCTTACTCTAAAACCGAGGTGTCTGAATTAATTTGTACCACATATATGCTCCCTAGAAGAGGGTAGATGTTAATCAAAACCTTTGATTCGACCCAGATCTTTAAGACAGACAATGCAGAATAGAAATGCTGTGGACTAGGCCCCTTTTGCTCATGCCTTTGGATTTGTTTGTTCTGGTTTTTTTTTTTGGGGGGGGGCATTTGACAAAGTTCCTGGGCTGCTTTTCTGAACAATAGATAGAAACCATAATAATCCCTATCCATTGTTCAAGGAAAGAACAGCTTCTCATGCCAAATTCTGAAATAGGAGATAATTTAAAACAATAGCTTTTTACTGGTAAAGATACATGAACTTCTTTAGTAGGTTTAATAATGTGGGAAGTCCTTCAAAATATTTTTGGCAGCAGTTAGCACTCCCACGTTGTGTAATAATTTTTTCTCCTTTGAGGCAGAACATTCAGAGTTGGTTATAAAATGCTTTCCTGCACTTCAGAATTATTGGAGTTCAGGGAACAAATACTTGCAGCAACAGTATGCTTCTTAGAAAAATAGAAAGATGGTAGGGCATGGTGGCTCACGCCTGTAATCCTAGCACTTTGGGAGGCTGAGGTGGGCAGATCAACAGGTCAGGAGATGGGGACCAGTCTGGCCAACATGGTGAAACCCCGTCTCTACTAAAAAAATATAAAAATTAGTTGGGTGTGGTGGCGTGTGCCTGTAGTCCCAGCTACTCGGGAGGCTGAGGCAAGAGAATTGCTTGAAGCCTGGAAGTGGAAGTTGCTGTGAGCCAAGATCACATGACTGCACTCCAGTTTGTATGACGGAGTGAGACTCAGTCTCAAAAAAAAAAAAAAAAAAAAGCCTGGGCACAGTGGCTCTCACCTGTAATCCCAGCCCTTTGGGAGGCTGAGGTAGGTGGAACACCTGAGTTCAGGAGTTCAAGATTAGCCTCGCCAATATGGTGAAACCCTGTCTCTACTAAAAATACAAAAATTAGCTGGAGGTGGTGGCAGGTGCCTGTCGTCACAGCTATTCCGGAGGCTGAGGCAGGAGAATTGCTTGAAACTGGGAGGTGGAGGTTGCAGTGAGCTGAGATTGTGCCACTGCACTCCAGCCTGAGCAAGAAGAGCAAAACTCCATCTCAAAAAAAAAAAGTAAACAATGCTCGTGGGTCACTCAACGTTTGTTTGTCATGCCAGAGTACAAAATGGTCAACTCTAGAGCAAAATTCTATCTTGACAGCTATGCAGATTATATAAAACCTGTAGATGTTTTATGGTATAAGTGACCTAGTTAGATAACATATCAAAAAGACTCTGAAAAGTCAGGATTTAAACTTGTTTAACAATTATTGAGCATCAAATAGTGTACCAGTTCCTGTTCCTGGTGCTTAGGTATATCACTGAATAAAAACAAAGCAAATATCCTTGTTCTCATGGAGCTTACCCTGGTGGAGAAGGGAGACAGACAATAAGGAAATTAATAGAAGTGGCAAGTGCTATGGTAAATACAGAGTGAAGGATAATAGAGATGAAGCAAGTCTTGTAATTTTAAATGAGGTGGTTAGGGTAGGCCTCAAGAAGGAGATGCTTTTTACTTTTTTTGTACATACATATTTTTGAAACAGAGTCTCACTCTTGCCCAGGCTGGAGTGTACTGATGGGATCTTGGCTCACTGCAGCCTTCGCCTCCTGGGATCAAGTGATTCTTCTGCCTCAGCCTCCAGAGTAGCTGGGATTACAGGTGCCCACGACTATGCCCAGCTAATTTTTGTATTTTTAGTACAGACAGTGTTTCACTCTGTTAGCCAGGATGGTCCCAATCTCCCGATCTCGTGATCTGCCCGCCTTGGCCTCCCAAAGTGTTCAGATTACAGGTGTGAGCCACCACCCCGGCCTTATTTGTACATTTTTAGAGAAATGGTCTCGCTGTCACCCAGACTGAAATGCAGTGGTGTAATTCTAGTTCAGTTCAGGCTCTAACTTCTTGACTCAAGTGATCTTCCTGCTTCAGCTCCCCAAAGTACTAGGATTACAGAGGGAAGAGATTGCAGAGGGAATCATAAAAAGACCTTCAAGGAGGAGCATGACTGGCACATATGAAATAGAAGAAGGAAATCAGTGTGGTTGAAGTAGAATGGTCATAGCTGGGTGTGGTGGCTCCTGCCTGTGATCCCAGCACTTTGGGAGGCAGAGGTGAGAAAATTGCTTGAGGTCAGGAGTTCCAGATCAACCTGTGCAACATAGACTGGTCTCTACAAAATGTTAAAATTACCTGGGTGTGGTATGTGCCTGTAGTCCTAGTTACATGCAATGCTGAGTCAAAAGGACTCCTTGTGCCTGGGAGTCTAAGATTACAGTGAGCTATGACTGCACCACTGCACTACAACCTGGGCAACATGGTAAAACCTCATCTCTACAAAAAATATAAAAATTAGCCAGGCCTGGTGGCATGCACCTGAGGCCCCAACTACTTGGGAGGCTGAGGTCAGAGAATTGTTTGAGCCTGGGAAGTGAGTCAGGGCTGCAGTGAGCCTTGATTGCGCCACTGCACTCCACCCTGGGTGACAGAGGGAGACTCTGTCTTAAAAAAAAAAAAAAAAAAAAATGAAGCCGGGCGCAGTGGCTCACACCTGTAATCCCAGCACTTTTGGGAGGCCGAAGCAGGTGGATCACGAGGTCAAGAGATCGAGACCATCCTGGCCAACATGGTGAAACCCCGTCTCTACTAAATAAAAAAAAAATTAGGCAGGGTGGCATATAGCTATAATCCCAGCTACTTGGGAGGCTGAGACAGGAGAATCGTTTGAACCCAGGAGGCAGAGGTTGCGGTGAGCCGATAATGCAACATTGCACTCCCGCCTGGGCAACAAGAGCGAAACTTGTCTCAAAAAAAAAAAAAAATACAATGGTCAAGAGGGGAGTATAGGATGAATGTCAAAGAGTCGGAGGAGTGTGTGGGACAGATCTGTAGACTGGTAGACCGTAGTAGTGGGTCTTTATGGCTTTTAATGTTGACGTGTTTTTACAAGACTGCCCAACATATTGAGAATAAGAGGCCTAGGATAGAAGCAGGAGCCGAACGAATTGGCCATATCAGTAATCCAAGTGAAGGTGAGGGTGGTTTTAATGACCAAAATCTATATATCCTGGAAAGATATATATATGTGTGTGTATGTGTGCGTGTGTGTGTGTGTGTGTGTGTGTGTGTGTGAGAGAGACTGAGTCTCACTCTGTCACCCATACTGGAGTGCTCAGCTCACTGCAACTTCTGCCTCCCAGGCTCAAACATTTCTCCTGCTTCAGCCCCCTGAGTAGCTGAGACAACAGGTGTGTGCCACTACTGCCCAGCTAACTTTTTTTTGTGTGTGTGATAAAATCTCGATCTGTAGCCCAGGCTGGAGTGCAATGGCATGATCTTGGCTCACTGCAGCCTCTACCTCCCGGGTTCAAGCGATTCTCCTGCCTCAGCCTCCAAGTAGCTGGGGTTACAGGTAGGCACTGCCATGCCAGGCTAATTTATATATTTTTTAGTAGAGACGAGGTTTCACCATGTTGGCCAGGCAGATCTTGAACTCCTGATCTCGTGATCCACCTGCCTTGGCCTCCCAAAATGCTGAGATTACAGGCGTGAGCCACTGTGCCCTAGCCCTGGATACATTTTGACAGTAAATTCAAGCAGACTTTCTGGTAGATGGAACATGGGATTGATAGGAGTCAAGGATGAGCCAAAACATTTTTTGACCTGGGCAACCAAAAGAGTTGTGACGAAGGAGGACTGGATAGAGCAGTTCTGCAGGAGAAGATTAGAAGTTCAATTTGGGCATGTTCAATTTGAGGTGTTTATTAGATATCAAATATGGAGATGCAGGTGGGCTATTGGATGTATGGGTCTTGAGTTTAGGAGGAAGTTCTGGAGATTTATATTTTTATATATATGCCCTTTTTTTATATTACCTGTATTTGTGTGTAAGAGAGTTATCTATAGATAGCACTTAAAGCCTCAAACTGGAAGAGATCGCAATGTAAATATAGAAGGAAATACAATCAAGGAAGCCCTGAGGCACTCCACTAAAGAGGTCTGAGAAAGTTTGCAAAGCAGGATGAGAAGGAACAACTAGTTAGGTGGAAAACCAGGAAAGGGTGGTGTCCAGGAGTCAAGTCAAGAAAATGGAGGAGGTAGCCAGGCACGGTGGCTCATGCCTGTAATCCCAGCACTTTGGGAGGCTGAGGCAGGCAGATCATGTGGTCAGGATTTTGACACAAGCCTGGCCAATATGGTGAAACCCCGTCTCTATTAAAAATATAAAAGTTAGCTGGGCATGGTGGCACACACCTGAATTCCCAGCTACTTGGGAGGCTGAGGCAGAATTGCTTGAACGCAGGAGGCAGAGGTTGAAGTGAACTGAGATCCCGCCATTGCACTCCAGCCTGGGCAACAAAGTGAGACTCCGTCTCAAAAATAAATAAATAAAAATAAAATTTTAAAAAGCCAGGTGTGGTGGCATGTGCCTGTAGTCCTAGCTACTGGGGAGGTTGAAGCAAGAGAATCTCTTGAACGGGGATGGTGGGGCAGAGGCTGCAGTGAGTCAAGCAAGGTTGCAGCACTTCTCTCCAACCTGGGCTACTAAGTGACTCTGTCTCAAAAAAAAAAAAAAATGGAGGAGGGAATGCTCAATGGTGAAATGCTGCTGAGAAATTAAGTTGAGGCATGAAAATTGAGTATTGTATGAGCAAGTGGAAGTCATTGGCGACCTTGACAAGAGCCTCTGAAGGAAGTAGTGGGGCAAAAGTTTTGTTAGAATGGATTGAAAACAAAAAACAGTGGCACGGTGGCTCACGCCCATAATCCCAACATCACGAGGTCAAGAGATCCAGACCATCCTGGTCAACAAGGTGAAACCCCATCTCTATTAAAAATACAAAAATTAGCTGGGCATGGTGGTACGCGCCTGTAGTCCCAGCTACTCGGGAGGCTGAGGCAGAATTGCTTGAACCCAGAAGGTGGAGGTTGCGGTGAGCTGAGATTGCGCCATTGCACTCCAGTCTGGGTAACAACAGCAAAACTTCGTCTCCAAAAAAAAAAAAAAAAAACAGAAAAAAACAGTAAGTATGACCTTTGGAAAAACCTGACAGTGAGACTTAGAGGGGAAGATGCCAGAGACTGTGATGTTGGAAAGTACCTTCTGTTTTAGGAAGTCCCTGGGTCAGTGCAGCAAGTGGGAACTCAAAACCTTAGGGCTTCCAGAGGAATTGTTACATTCTCAGAACGTGGTCTCCTTCTGGCCTCATACCTGCTCCATGATGATATAATAAATTATCCATGAGAATAATAAATTATTTCAGAAAAAAGAAAACAGGGCGGGTGCAGAGGCTCATGACTGTAATCCCAGCACTCTGGGAGGCTAAGTCAGGCAGCTCATGAGGTCAGAAGATCAAGACCATCGTGGCCAATATGGTGAAACCCTGTCTCTACTAAAAATACAGAAAAAATTAGCGTGGCATAGTGGTGCGTACCTGTAGTTCCAGCTACTCAGGAGACTGAGGCAGGAGAATCACTTGAACCCCAGAGGTGAAAGTTGCAGTGAGCCGAGATTATGCAACTGCACTCCAGCCTAGGGTCAAGCTCCACCTTCAGAATTTCAATTTTTTTTGTGACGAATCTTGCTCTGTCACCCAGGCTGGAGTGCAGTGGCGCAGTCTTGGTTCACTGCAACCTCCATTTCCCAGGTTCAAGCAATCTTCCTGCCTCAGCCTCCTGAGTAGCTAGGATTACAGGCACTTGCCACCATGCCCAGCCAACAATTTTTTTTTTTTTTGAGATGGAGCCTCATCACTCTGTCTCCCAGGCTGGAGTGCAATCTCGGCTCACTGCAGCCTCTGCCTCCCAGTTTCAAGCCATTCTCTTGCCTCAGCCTCTTCTAAGTAGCTGAGACCACAGGCATGTGCCACCACACTCAGCTAATTTTAGTATTTTTAGAAGAGATAGGCTTTCACCACGATAGCCAGGCTGGTCTCAAACTCCTGACCTCAGGTGATCCGCCTAGCTCAGCATCCCCAAGTGCTGAAATTATAGGCATGAACCACGGCACCTGGCACACAATTTTTTATTTTTTGATATTTGTCAGTTTGGATGAAGCCTAGTAGTAGTGTATAGTTAAGTGTACTTTTTTTTTTTTTGACCAAGTCTCACTCTGTTGCCCAGGCTGGAATGCAGTGGCATGATCTTGGCTCACTGCAACCTCTACCTCCCAGTTTCAAGTGATTCTCCTGCCTCAGCCTTCCTAGTAGCTGGGACTACAGGCGCATGTCACCATGCTCAGTTAATTTTTTGTGATTTTAGTAGAGACGGTTTCACCGTGTTAGCCAGGATGGTCTCAATCTCCTGACTTTATGATCTACCTGCCTCGGCCTCCGAAAGTGCTGGGATAATAGGCATGAGCCACCGTGCCTGGCCTTGGTTAAGTGTACATTTTCTAATTTTTTATGAAATGTTGCTCTCCAGCTTATGTAGAATAACATCTTCACCTGTTTTTCCTCTATCCTAGCACACACTATACTTCTGTCATTTACATTGATTTATACTGGTAGTGATTTAGGGATTCAGTTTTTTGGGGTTGGGAGGCAGAGGTTTCATTGAGCTGAGATCACCCTCACACTCCAGCCTGGGAGACAGAGCAAGACTCCATCTCAAAAAATAAATAAATAAATAAAGTAAA
Source organism: Leontopithecus rosalia (assembly GCA_028533165.1). Classification (NCBI taxonomy): domain Eukaryota; kingdom Metazoa; phylum Chordata; class Mammalia; order Primates; family Cebidae; genus Leontopithecus; species Leontopithecus rosalia. The sequence continues at coordinate 1,188 of JAPYYA010001987.1, read as the reverse complement.
GACAAGATTTGAAGGTCCCAAGTAGGATCTTTGACTCAGACACGGTATTGTGATTTTCTTTTCATTTTTCTCTCTCTCTTTTTTTTGGAGATAGAGTCTCACTCTGTCACCAGGTGCCAGGATGGAGTGCAGTGGCGCGATCTTGGCTCACTGTGACCTCTGCCTGCCTCCCAGGTTCAAACAATTCTGCCTCAGCCTCCCGAGCAGCTGGGACTACAGGCGCGTGCCACCATACCCAGCTAATTTTTGTATTTTTTAGTAGAGACAGGGTTTCACCATGTTGGCCAGGATGGTCTTGATCTCTTGACCTCCTGATCTGCACACCTCGGCCTCCCAAAGTGCTGGGATTACAGGCATGAGCCACCATTCCTGGCCCATGATTTTCTTCTCTAAAAATGGAGTCCCGCTCTGTTGCCCAGGCTGGAGTGCAATGACATGACCTTGGCTCACTGCAACCTCCACTTCCCTGGTTTAAGCGATTCTCCTGCCTCAACTCCTGAGTAGCTGGGATTACAGGCATGTACCACCATGCCCAGCTCTTTTTTTTTTTTTTTTTTTTAAGTAGAGGCAGGATTTTACCATGTTGGTTAGGCTGGTCTCAAACTCCTGACCTCGTGATTCACCCACCTCAGCCTCCCAGAGTGCTGGGATTACAGGTATGAGCCGCTGTGCCTGGCTGACTTGAGATGTATTTCTGATGGTTACTGCATTAGTTATGTGTAGAGTATACGTCATGAAAATTCCACTTCTTGGAGAGTATTAAATTTTTTTTTCCGCTTTTATTCTGGTCTACTCCGGGACAGAGTATTAAATTTTAAGAAAGTTTTTTTTTTTGGTGGGGGGGGGCAGGCATGGTGGTTCATGCCTGTAATCCTAACACTTAGGTAGGCCAAGGTGGGTAGATAACCCCAGGTCAGGAGAATCGAGACCATCCTGGCTAGCAAGGTTAACTTTTACTTTTTTTTGTAGAGAGAGGGTTTCATTGTGTTGCCCAGTCTGGTCACAAACTCTTGATGTTTATTGCCTTTCCGAGAAAGAGAACCTTTCCCTTCCCTTCCTTTCCTTTCCCTTTCCTTTTCCCTTCCCTTCCCCCTTCCAATCCCCCTTCCCTTCCCCCTTCCCTTCCCCCTTCCCTTCCCCCTTCCCTTCCCCCTTTCCTTTCCTTTCCTCTTTTTCTTTTCTTTTGAG